>SNQJ01S0042813.1:69667-120360 GCA_010110895.2 Picea sitchensis
AATTAAATCACTTTAATTAATTAATTAACCTTTTTACCTCTGAAAATCTCCTTATCTCTCCTTGTGGCTTCCCTGGCCACTGAAAGTCACTTCTATCCATCCCGTCATGTAGTGCTGCTCCTCCCGATTCCAATGAGCTATTACACTGAGAGGTTCCTCCAAGTAATGAGCCCAAAATGCCCTCTTCAATGATTTCAATTAACTTATAGCTCAAAATAGTCAAAATCATGGAAATCGTCGGAATGGAACGAAACCAAAGCCAACCTATGCAAAATGGCTCATAATGATGGGATATGATGATAAATGCCAAATGGACCCCTCAATGTCTCTCAAATACCTCTATACTCGCTATAACATCCATCTAGCTACTCTGGTCATCATAAGTCTCTGCCCTGTGATGATGTCCCAAAGTGGGGACATTACATACTTGGATAAGAATGATCCAAAAATATCGAGGAATGTAGTACTAGGATAACCATTCGAATTCCATAAAATCCTTCTAGAATATTCCTTTCTAGAAGCATCGAGAATTCATCTTTTTCCTTGCTTTATAAAGAGTTCACACCCTAGCAGTTCAACACAGTGCAAACTTCTCGCACCCTGGCTTAAGGCAGCCTGCGAGAATCATGCCTTCTCAGAGGCAAATATACTAGCAGCCTGCGAATAGTCCTCAAAAATGTGATTTCTGGAAAGAGATGAAGGTAACTTTTCTCAGGAGAAAATTCTAATGAAGAGCCTGAGTACACCATCATCAATACATCATCATGATGACCAAAATCATGGGTAACAATGATGGGTCATGCAACAAAGATTTATCATTACAAAAAGTTAGTGGCGTTGCATAACATTAAATGCAAGAGATTTTGATAGATTGAAAAATAAAATGGAGAATTCAACGAAGATACAAAGAGATGGAGTAATAAAAGCAGGTAATGAATGACAACCATTAGTGGATTAGAAGGGAAGTTTAGGTGTGAAAGGAACCCACAGTTGGAAATGAATTATAAAAGCATGAACAGGGCCAATGAGGGTTATTGTTTGTCATAGAGAGTCAAATATTGCACATTCGAAGAGCCGAAGTTGCAGATCCAAAGTCCTGAGCAGAGTTCGAGAACCAAGTAGAACCTGAAATCAGTGTCGCAAAGGAAGAAGGCACCTAAGGCAACAATAGCATAAACATCAGTATTGAAGAAACCATGCAACCATCCTACAATGCTACCAGTAGTCAAAGAAACAAAGGAATCTTCATCCTCAACTGAATGATTTCCTAGGGATTATATCGCACCAAGAAATCCATCAGCGATGCACGTCCATTTGAAGAAAGAGGCTAGGTATCCAATAGTTGAGCCATTGATCCAAGAAGGCATCATAATAGAAGGGGATATGTTAGGTATGATACCATCTCTAAAATACACTGACCATGATATCACTGACAAAAATAAGTTCCCAAAGCTCGTACATAGTAAGTTCCTGAGGAGATTCATTAGTTTTGGTACCCACATGATCATCATGGAACCACAGATGTGGGATAGGGGTTTGCAAAAATCAAGTCTTGTAAACCTATTCGACATACTGGATTTTGGTGGAGCCGAGAGATCAAAGTCTGAGTGAAATTTTTGTCAATTTATGTGCATGAAGGATACCTTTGGCTTGATAGGCTAGTAGCCATTGACATGAATTTGATAGTGCACATTACAGGTCTTCCGTCGCATGGACATGACCTTGCATCCGTGTTTTTCGATAAGAAGGAGAGATATATCATCGATATCATGAAAGAAAAGTTTCATACATTCTGAGGACAACGCAGTCTAGATGTTGCTAGCATATGCGAACCAACAGTAAGGTTTGTGATGAAATCCTTAGCTTATAAATGATTCATGAAATGCATAAAATATCAAGTCCCAACAATGGTTATAGCAGTTGTAGAACAATGTGTTGAGGGTGTCCAGATCAACTGGGGAACATTTTGTTTGAACCAATTCTTGATTGACTCCAAGGGAATGCAAGATAAGGGGACATAATTCCACTACTCTTGGTTATTGATCTTGATCATGCTATTATCCTAGAGAGATTCAAATGAAAATCAGTTTTTGGGCCTCACAGAGAATCCTTGCTTAGCCATGGGATATCAAAACCTTTGGTAAACTACACATAAGGTGCTCCAAATGGACAATATGCCAATTTCTATATCTACAAGGAAATTATCAAAGACAACATAAATAATACCTCGTGCATACTACCTCAGGTGGTCGAGGCACACAAAGAAGTGGCATGTTTCAAGGCACAACACCACCACATTTATGTTAAGGTGCAAAATGACCCATACCAAAAGTGGTTGCCAACACAATATATACTGACAAAAGAGGAGATGGGAAACATCATGGCTGATTGGGATGATGAGTGGAATATTCCACCCATAGAGAGAGAGACATTAATTCATCCAAATACGAAGTTATACGACGTCGATGAGCAGAAAGAAGATGAAGAAGAATAGGATCCAGATAAAGGGAAGGAACCAGAGGAGCCAATTCCACTGCCAACACTGAGAAATGATAGAAAGAGAAAATATACAGAGACAAGAAGATACAAATATCAACATCCCAAGAAAAAATCCGTTAAGGAAGTCATTATTTAGGAACTCACCAAAGAATATTTGGAGAATATAGGTGACCGGGTAAAATAAGTCACTAACGATGCATTTTAGTGCACAACACAACAACACAAAGATATGAACAAATAGATGCAAACATAGATGGAAGAATTGTCATAGCTATTAGAAGTCGCAAACATCGCACTAGGTCAAAAGATAGAGGAAGAACCAACAACCACCACTACCAATACTGGAGAGGCAGGACCAATAATCTCCCAGTCCTTGATAGTCACAGAGGAGAGAAGGATAATTAAGCTAGATATAGGGGTAGTCGAGTTCCCCATGACAGAGATGTAAGAGAAGGACATGAAATTAGGTCACATAGATATAGTTCTATCAAAACTACCAATGGATGTATTGCAGGAGCTACAGATGAGATAAACACAAGAGTTGAACATGCATGCCAAGAAGACATCCATTGAGCTCGTAAATATTACAGATGATAATTTTACATTAGAAACATAGTAGAACAAAGTGAAATATGAGTGTGATGAGGCCATGTAGAAAGAAGAACAAATGCAACAAGCATTCGAGTGCATATATCAAGAAATCCCAGAGGCACAAGACGAGAAGGAGGCCTCGATGGAATATCGGGTCACAAAGATAAGTGAATCCATTCAGGGTTTCCACGCATGCATAGTCGATCACATGTAACACCAGGTATGCCACCTGAAGAAAGGGAGATGAGGAAGCAAACTGTGACAACTATGGTAGACAATATAAAGACTTTAGAAGAAGAGTGCACACACATGTACATAGAGACTATGGGTGCTTTGAAACAACTGAATGACAACCGGGTGAAATAGGAGATAATTAAGAATATTTAGTCCACACATGGAAAGGTGAATAAAGTACAAACAACAATGGGCACACTTACACCAGTAGGAGTGGTAAATTTGATGAAAAAGAACCGAAAGTTGTATTTAGAAATGAATCATCTTAGGGAAGAGAATCAGACCCACACACAACATATAGAAGTTTGATAGGAATAAGCATACAAAGTGACAATGACCCTCACATTGACTCAAGGCATCATCAAACAAGAAATTGAAGAAGGTGTCAAGAAGGTGCAGGCTCGCATAACAATTGAACAAGTAGAATAAATTTTGTATAAGGAACTAGAGGTTAAGGAAAAGGCCACAATAGAAAA
Organism: Picea sitchensis; assembly: GCA_010110895.2. Lineage (NCBI taxonomy): Eukaryota > Viridiplantae > Streptophyta > Pinopsida > Pinales > Pinaceae > Picea > Picea sitchensis. The sequence goes on from SNQJ01S0042813.1 coordinate 73,468, forward strand.
GGAGACCTTCGAAGCATTCATGACACATTGAAAATCATCCTAAGTGATCCATACATTCAACATAAACTAGAAAACATCATAAATTGAAAACACATAATAACACACAGATTTACGTGGTTCACCCAAATTGGGATATGTCCACAACAAATTGATTATTACATTATTCATTGATAGTTCTATTAAAACTGAACACTTCACTACAAAATATGTAACAATATCTTTTTACCAAACTTGCCTCACTATTCTGTTGTAGTGCGATTTTACTCCTCGGTCATACCTCATATTTCTTCCTTCGCTCCACTTCCCTACCCAAAAGCATTATCAACTTACATACTCCTCACACTATCATATATATTATGTTATACATCTTACATATTTATACATAACAATAGGTCTAATCCCGTTACAAAAGTGTACAAAGTGTCCCCCAAAAACCCATTATAAAAGTGGACAAAGTGTCTCCCAAAACCCAACGGTTTATAATCAATTTCCACCTTTTTCGCGTTGCTTTGTCATGCATCCTTTTGTCACACTCTTTGAATCCTTCCAGTCCACTTCCATTGTACACTATGGTCCATTTTATAACTACCTTTTACTCTTCATATTCCTTTTGGTGTAGATCCCAAAACTTATCCAAAATGCCTCTCCAACACCATGACAAGTTTGGACTAGGATACAAACAAATGCATACTAAGAAGGGTTCAAGCTCCACAACAATAGAAAATGAATAAGAACAAAGGAGTTATGCATAGGTCACCATAGGTCCCATCAAGAAGAAAGAATGCAAGCCTTCAAAAGAGAACATTCAGGAAATAGAGAGAACTCGAGAAGAATATTACCAAAGAATTGCACCTCCTAGAATATTTAGAAATCATAATCAACAACCATCAATGGAGAGAACTAAAGACAAATATTATAGAAGAGATGCAACATTTAGAAGATCCCCCACACTAAGGTACCAAAATATTTTTCTTGGTTTATGTTATTCCCGTAACAATTTTGGGCACAAGGCTATAAACTGTAGAGACTATGGTAATAATAGAGGAAACTACAAAGGCTACTCTAGAAATAATTATCTCAAAAATCCTAATGAAGCATATAACAAAAACTATAACAATTTTGGCTTATTAAATAATGAAGTAGAATTCTACAAACAAAAAAATTATGGACACATATCCAAAGATTGCAGATTGATTGTTCCTCCAAAGGAACCAAAGAAAGATTTCAACAGTCATGTAAAATAGCCATCAAGGATATGGAAAAGGAAGTAGGATAAATTGAACATTGAAGAATGTTCAATTGATCTATAAGCCCAAAGAAGAAAAAGTGATTGGTATGCTTACAATGATTGCTAAAATCACATGATAGCTGACAAGGATAGGTTTGTAACTCTAAATAAAGAAAGAGATGAATATGTTTCATTTGGCAATGATAACTCAACCGAAATTGTACGAAAATGAATGTTCAAGATTGGAAGTAAACATGATATGGAAGAAAATGTACTTATTGTCAAAAATATGAAGTATAATATGCTAAGCGTGAGTCAAATGTGTGACCAAGGACACACACTCCTAATCAACTGAAAGAAACGTGAAATAAGGAAAGAAGAATCAGGAAAGTTGGTGGAGAAAACAATAAGGAATCCAAATAATATATACATCTTAAATTAGATTGGAATTTGTTGTGGCTCACCTCCCACAACAATCCATATTTTTAAATTTTTATGGGTCCGCCTTTTATTTTTCACACCTATTTTCTTCCCTATAAGGTATACATTCTTAATTCAATAGGAAATACTATATTAAGTCATAATTGATTCAGAATCATGTATGCCAGAGTTTTTCACTCCACAAATCATCCAAAACTCTGATCGTCACACTCGGATAACTCTAGCTCATCCACCACACTCCCTTCGTGGAACCCCATGGATTATTAGACTCAAGTCCAACCTATCTCTCCTCCCTGAGTCGACCTATCAAAATGCCACTGCCCCAAATGGAATCCTAAGACTGGACCCTCGATTTCCCTATTTATCGATCTTCAATAAGTTTCCTTTATTTCTTTCAGGACTCATCACCTTCTCTAAGGTATTGAAGGAATATTCCTTAGATACCATTCTCTTCGGAGTCCAGTTCATGCCCCATCCTCTCAAACTCCGAAGCTGAAACAATGATAGACTTCTTGAGCCTTTCGATGTGTGTGTCTGGCACATTCTTCCAAGATTAAAGAATATTATTTTGATACCGTCTCCGTCGAATTTTGAACATCTCCTCGTCCTTTAAAAATCTGATGGATTTGTTCCAAAGTATTGCAAGAAATACGCTTGACACATATTTCTAGAAAAATGAATATTCTTGTGATACCTTTTCTTCGAGGTTTAGGTTGAACCTCACCCTTACTACCTCTGATTCCAAGACCCCAACGAGTCCCACCTCCCCTCATAATGCTGCATATGGGTCGGGTTGTCACACTTTTCCAAATATAAGAGAATATACTTTTGATACCCTTACCTTCAGAGCTCGAATTAGTCTGCGATCCCTCCCTCTATGAATGTGCACCTCTGATAACGATCTTATTTTAAACTGAACTTGACACCACCTCTGATACATGAATCCAGGCGTCCATCAACCTTAATGAGAATTAATGATAGAGATAATTGGAATTGACATCATAGGTTAAGAATAGATCTATAAAGATTCCTGTACACACCTGAGTTATGACATGTTTTTGTTGGTTTAATCTGTGTTATGAGCTATAGAAAATCCCGTATTTAGATACAACTTACGTCGTAAGTTTGAAGAGAATTTTTTCTGTATTGATTCATTTCATTACTGAGTGCTACTTCATAGTTACAATAATCGCTTGATTACAAGTAACCCATTTTTGTTTTTTTAAACATTACTTTTCTGTTACAATTAACACATTCTATTTAATTAAGATGATAATCATTTTAACATGCTATTACATGAAAAATTGGTAATCAATCATGGAAGCCAGGACCCCAAAATCCCTAAGGGTTTGATGTACTTATAGACCATTGCATGACATGAACTATCATCTTGGCTAGTTGAATATTTGGTGACTAATACTAATCATCACACTGGCAAAGACCACTACCCCGGTTATGAATAAATCTACAAGATCTTTAATTCTACAGATTTCCCCATGGATGAAGAGAATTTGAAAGTATACTAGAATATCCTAGGAAGCGATATCCATCTAGTAGCCACCCGAATGCCTGTTTTCCCATATAATGAAGTAGCACAATGGTGCCTCATACAATTTGTTTCCAGTACAATGAACATCTTGAGAAAACAAGAGAAGAGGGTAGCGTCCCTCAGACCTAAAGACATCAGCTCCAAATATCATCTTCCCACTCCCACATGCTCTCTAAACGATCCATTGTTAAAATATTTCTTCCAAGCAAGAAAAGGAACAGCAAATCAGATGAAGCATTGGTGGGTAGACGAAGAAGAAACCCTCAAATAGGGATAGAAATTAGTTCCTACCCACATGTTCAAAAATCCCTACAAGCTAGTTGTATTCATGCTCTTCCACCTATATGGAGAAGAAAAGAGCACACATTTTCAAGCTGATTGGTTTCCTTTGGCATACACCATCGTCAGGACATGAAAAATATTGAATTGGGCAAACATCTTGGTTTTCAACATATGTATGCAAGCAAAGAATATCCCAGGTATAAAGAAACCTTTTATTTATATGTTGGCCTACATGATTGATGTTGTTTTCTCCTCTGTATAGTTTCTTGACCTAGGGTGGAACTGGGACCAAAATAAACCTCCAATCCATGTATATTTCTCTCAAATATGAAGCGTTAATTACAAAAAAACCTTTTATGATATATACAATATATTTTTATACCCTCTACACTCTGTCTTGTTTGGTTTCCACAGACACATAATCTCCTTCAAAGCAAAGAATGGTATGAAAGGGGTAGCCAACTGGTTCCTCTATAAATATTATTCATATATCAGGGTGTATGAGACCATCGAATCTCCACAAATTTTACCATACTTTTTCCCATATCATTTTTTGATAAGGGAAATTGCGTATGAAACCATGGTGTCAGGGGTTACTGCATTATTGAAAACCAACAACAAAACAATTTTGGCAAGTTCTCCCTATCCAAATTGGAAATTACACTATTTCCAATAGCCAACACGTAAGGAAATAATTATAGGCCCTACAAGAGATAATCCTATGCCCGAGAGAGACTAAAGGCCATGATCCTCACGAGTTGGCAATCAACCATGTCAAGTATGGCGGTCTCACCCATCCCAATATCCATGTTTTTGATTTCAAGGAAGAGCATTTTAAGGGAATGCTCTCTTATGACAAAGTCCTACACCAATTTCCTCATGATTCTACCAAGTGAGATCTTGAACTTGAACAATAATAGATCAAGAGGGAAACTATGAACCAATTACAGAGGTTACTTCAACAAGAACAAGATATCAAAATCACCAAAGAACAGGAGAAAACCATGAAAGAAGAGTATCTTGAACAAAAAAGGATCCAAGATGAGAAATATTATCAAAAAAGACAAGCCGAGGAGAAGAAAAAAAAATAACATGAGTGCATGGCACATTAGGCTGCACTCCAAAAGAAAAAATAAGAAGAAGCAAAAATGTTGGCTGAAGAAGAAGAATCCAAGACGTTAGTTGATGAAGTACAAACCAAGAAATTAGTTGATGAGACAAAGGAAAAATGATTAGCCAATGAGGCTGAAGCTAAGAAGAAAGAAGACGATCTATTGAAGAAGAGTTGAATCCAGATACCTAGTGCTCCATCGACACCCAACCTGGGCATTGTGAACATACCTCCCCTAGAATACAATCCCTAAATTTTGAGGGCTTTGTAGTAGCCATTGGAGACTACTACTTTGATAATAGGACAAGAGGTATCAAGAAAAGATCGGCCAAGAGGAAAAGAGGAGAAGACAATAGGTCAAAATAATCTATAGGGAGGATATTATAGTGGAAAGTAGGGCCTCACCCTAAAGAGAATTCATTCCAAGAAGCTTTAAAACTCAATGATTTTGTAGGGTTAAATTCCTCATCTGTCCTCAAGGTAACCAATTCCCTCAACACTGCCAAGAATATAGTAGTTGAATTGGATACATAGTTTAAAAGTATAAAGAACAATTTCACCATAGATGTCCAGGAAGCTGTAAAAGTAGTTGAGAGTCTCAATTCAGAGAAGATGAACATATCCCTCTGAGCACAAAGTGACCAAATGAATTTATAATTTGAGAGAACGATGAAAATCCAACGAGACACCCATAGAAACGAGTTAGAGGTGGAAAATCAGAAACTCAATACAACCATAGAAGAGACCAAAGCATCGACATGAACTATGGAATCTATCAAGGAACATGTGTTGGAATTGACTGAAGAATTAGTGATAGGAAAGAATGAGCTCATTGATATGCTAAGTAGCATATGGGCTGAGTGAGAGGAAAAACTCAGGCTACAAAGCACATCGATAGAGAATCAAGAAAGGTATAAGCAAGCGAGCGAAGCCTTAGAAGCAATGCTCAGTTGGTAGGATATGCACCAACCTCCACCTACCACATTGTCAGTATATTCTAAGAGGGAAAGATTTATATTCCATATTCTCTTTGACACTAGCATACCTCTCTTTACGAGTCCACGCACCACCTAGGGAGAAACAACCGAAATGTTCACAAATCTATGGAGAAATGAAAATGATATCATGGAAGAGGTAGGGGTATAGAAAATGTAGTCCATTGATGAAACAATATTTGTCAGAACCTGAATGGTTGAGGTGGAGGACCGCAAGAAATCCAGTCAAGAGAACATCCATAATCTATGCAAATTTGAAGAAAAATCAATTGAAGAACACTTTTTGAAACCCACTCGACTCACCCACAAAATCCAATCCTCTGTCAGGAACACATCAGAATTTATATCAATAAGTTTATGCCAAATTTTTCAAAGGAGAATCGGTCTTAGAGAGATTTCAGTCAAGCAAATGAGAGATCATATTAAGAGATCATTCCATTTGGAAAGAATAATAAGATCAGCTCCAGGAATAGGGAAGTTCATGATTACAAATTCCACAGTTCTTTCTAGTTGTTACCTTCTTTGGTTATTGTAATGTCAATTTTGAATTCGGAATATGAAGAGTCTCTTTTTGTAAAATGACCCTAATTTCATGATTACAAAAGAGAACGATTGTAAACATTCATTCCTCACTATAAACATGAGGATTGTCCATTTGAAATGGTTTTTTGATTTCAGAATGTAGTAAGACAATATTTCTATTGCAAGTTAATTTGAACCGAGAGACATTCTTGTTGGAGATTATGGTGTTGATGTGTATGAATGTGACTATTCTATTTATGCATGTATCTTACTGTAGTTTGTGAATATTGATTGATGACTTATTTTTGAATTAATGTTTACAGTTTACATTTTATAGTTACAGTGTTTTTCAGAAAGAGTACAACGATAGCATAATATAGTCAATTAATCGATTTCTTGATTGTAACATGTTGTGTTGTTGAACTTGTATATTACTTGTCTTATGAATTTATTCTATGCAAGTAATAAATATATTTCACTGTATTTATTTATTTTTAGTTTTCTCCAGATCAGGATAGGATAGTTTAGAATTAGTTAGAGACTACATATTAGAACAATAATCATATATCTTAACTTAACTTTAGTTAGTTGGATTATTTTTTTAAATTTTTTTATATTTTTAATTCATCTGAGAAACTTTGGTTCTCATATTCATATTTAGTTAGTATTTTAGTTAGTTTGGTAACCAGGCCAAAATATGGTCAGAAGTGCTAGCCCAAATGAGAGGGTATAATTGGGACCTACCAATGGGTGTTTTCCCTCATCTGATTGATTAGGTCAAATTGGCCCATCAACATAAATGGTGGTAGAAGGAGGGCCACATAACTGAATGGATACAAATATAATCTCAAACCCTTCCCATTCTGTGCCGTAAGTAATATTTTCATCGAAACTTCATTCCCACCAAATTCACTCCAAACATATTGTTTTTCCTTTGGAGTATTTTGTGAACACGCCATCCCAAGTTATCTCTAACCACACTTCCGCTCATCCCAAACCATCTTTTTCTTTCCCTCAACATCGTATCCTACCCATTTCAGATATTGAAGACATATTCTGACACTCAACTGAGTGAACCAATCATTCCCTAACTAGACAACTTAGCAGGAAGGCCAAAAAAAAACCCCAGAACTACTCTTTGCCTGAAAATTAGGAATACCTCTGACATATAGAACCCTATTTTGTCGACCCAAACTCCTATCAAGAAAACCATTCGATTGGGACCCTTGAATATCACGTTCCTGGGGATACTTCTTATTTTCCTCAGTCTTCTTACTTTAACCTTGAATATTATTTATTAGCCGATGGAGCAGGAGGTAGACCACCCTTGCCTCCCGATTCTCCCCCCAACACTCCGAGAGACGATTCTGAGGACAAATCCAAAGAAAGATACAAGTCAAAGAGCGAAACTAAAAATAAACCATATCAAATTATTATGTATCAACCTCCTAACATGGCTAGATTGAATGCAAACCAAAATCATCTCCCTTGCCAACCCTGGTTGTTAGCCAATGCAGTCTCTGTACCAAGAATCCAACATGACATGCCAAGACACCCTAAGAAATTCCTTCCTAAATTTTACCCTGAAAAAAAACATTCAACTGAAAACCATGTTAAGAAATTCTTATTGGCCATTAGGTTACATAGAATTCGACTTGAATACATCATATGCCATTTTTTTCCTGTTAGTTTTGAAGAGAAAGCTTCAACATGGTATTTCTCTCTAGGAGAAGCCTCCATTCCAAATTAGAGAACCTTTGAAACCACTTTTCTTGGGAAGTTTGGGGAAGACAAAACATTGACCACCCAGGTTCTATAACTCATGAGACTCAATATGGATTCGAAGAATTAGTTACTGATTAGAATCAATGTTTCCTTACTCTCTTAAAATGAATCTCGTATGCATAAAAACATGTTGAAGACATAACTATTGAATTCCACACCTCTGGTTTTCCTATGTCCATGGCCATGTATGTAAAAAACTATGAGAAAGGAACCCTAGAAGAATATTTCCAAGATTCCCTTAAGTTTGAGAAAAATATGATGAGTTTAAAAGGAAGTTCTAGATCAAAACCCTCTAAAGAAAATCGTAAAGGTAAAGTCTCTACATATAAACCCAACATAAAAATACTTCTGATTCAATGGATATGGAATCTCTTTAAAGGATCATTAAGAAGTTATCCAACAACCTAGTAGATCTGAAAAAAGGTAGTTGAGAGGGATCCTCTAGCTAGAAGAAATTATTTAGCTGCCCCCCAAGAAAGATAAGAGCACACCACCAACCAAGAAAACCACCCCTTATGATACAGAAGGCATTAACATGGAGGATATTTTCCACAACCTCCAAACTTGAACAACAGAGAATATGAATGAAGCTGATGATGATAGAGAAGAAAGTTAGGAACAACGAGACCAACCTCATGAATCTAACGAGCGTATAGAAAAACAATTAAACTCATTTGGGGATATTTCTTATGGTGAAGATGAAGAAGAATATGAAGAAGTTCACATCTCATAAAACATATTTATGACCAGGAGTGCCAGTAAGAAGGTTTTCAATGAAACCCCTAGTACCGCCAATTCTACTCCTCTGGCTTTCTCCACTCCAAAACAATCATCTTCTTCGACCAATACTACTCCCAATTCCTATAAAACGACACCTTCCAACCCAAAGATGATATATCAAACACCAAAACCCATTATTTCTTCCACGCCCTTGGCCATGTTGGAGTATGACTTCCCCTAGAAGATCTGAAAAAAGAAAAAAACTAACATTTCTTTGTTTGAACTTATGAAGATTCCACAAATTCAAGAGAATTTTTTCGGAACTCTGCATGGAAAAATTTCCTCTGGCGTAAAGGAAGAAAACATTAGAACCAAGAGAGGGAACACAAAGATAAATTATGCTAATAATAACACTCCATCTAAAAGTTAGGTCACAACTAATGCCTCTTTAACTGGTTAAAGATCTAGATATACTACCCCTCGTTTCCTCATTACTTTTGAAATATTTAATAGAAATGTCCATAATTGCATGGTGGACTTGGGATCATCATATAATTTCATGCCACTAAAATTCCATGAGAAGATTAATGTCAAACCTGAACCATCTGACATTCATATTATTCAGCTAGATAGAACCAAATTTAAGGTTACTGGAGAATTGAAAAAATTCTTGATCATGATGTCTACTAATCCAAAAGTTCATCAAACTATAGATATAATAGTAGTAGACATACCTGAAATTTATGGAATGCTATTAAGTGAAGATTGGTCAGCTATGTTAAATGGTTATTTCGCTACCAACTAGTCTCACTTATGGCTCCCTTATAATGGTAAAATGAATTAGATCAAGATTAATAGGGAACAATATATGAAACATGTCATTACTGACCTCAATGAACCAAATGAACTGGTAATGTTTAACAATTCAATTTTGGGTAATTATTCATATGAAACATTTTTTGGGAATTTCATAGTTGAACCATCATATCTTGCAGAATCTAACACATAATCTGAAATCCTCCATTGCACCCAGATTATTATGCCCAACTGTAATATTATTGATCAAGATAAAATTTCCTCTGATGTATCACCTAACATAATTTGTAGAGATAGATTAGAAATTATGGTTAACTTGACTAACCCTGCCAAAACAAAAAAAATGTGAAAACTTAAAATCAAATGTTACAACAAAAAAGGGGATCCTAACATATGGATTGTACTTTTTGACCGATCCAAATCCTGGAAGGTGCAGGTGTTGGTTGCATATTGAAAGACTCAACAAGAAGAAAAAATTTAATCACATGCAAGCTATAATTTCCATCCACCAATGACACTGTTGAATATGAGGCCTTGTTGTTGGGGTTAAGAAAAGTAGTAGACTTGAAAGTCAAGAAAATCAAGGTATTTGGTGATTATTAAATTATCGTAAAGCATGTAAGGAACACCATTAACTATCTTTCAAGCCATTTGAAAAACTATGAACTAGAGTTTTGGGAACTAATCAAATATTTTGTCGCTTTTAATATTAGTTTGGTTCCTCGTTCTCTAAATTGTGACACTGATTTACTAGACAATGTAGCATCCAGGTTAATACCCTCTGATGGATTGATGCCTGACACTTTTTTTGTTGAACTTTTATACAAGCCTTCAATTCCCGACAACATCACAAATTGGAGAGTCTTTGATGACGACCAGCAAATAATAAATTTCTTACATCTCAAAGATACTTTCAAAGATTATATCATTGATGAAATCCAACAAAACTAACTGGTGAATTCGGATTTTTCTATCCCGGATCAATCACACAACACATCATATTCAAACAACTATATCCAAAGGAATGTAGTGAGGTTGGAAAAACTCTACGATCTCCAGGACAAGTTCAATAAAGTCATCAATTGCAAAACCAACAGTTCATCCATGTAGTTCGAGATGGTGAATTTGGGGATGAATACCACACCTCAAAACATTAATCTCGAAAAAAACTTTCTCTCAAAGAAAAATAATCTTACATCAAATTATTCTGGGAATACAAAGAAATATTTTCTTGGACCTACAAGGATCTCAAGATGTATGGCACCAATATCATACAACACTTAATTCCCATGAAGGTTATGACAAAACCATTTCAAAAAAAGTTGAGGATGATACATCCCAGGCTAGAGCCCAAGGTCAAAGAAAATTTGAATAAATTGCTAGCGACCAATATCAATTTCCCGGTAAGACATATGCAGTGGCTCTCCAACTTAGTGTCAATAAAGAAAAATAATGGGGACATAGGGATTTGTATTGATTTTAGAAACCTGAACAAAGATTCTGAGAAGGATAATTACCATGGAACAAATCCTGCAGTGCATATCCAAATCTGAGATGATTTCCCTTCTAGATGGTTTTTCGGGTTATAACTAGGTCTTAGTGGTCCATGACGATCAAATAAAAACAACTTTATAGACCAAGTGGGGAACATATTCTTATAGGAAGATTCCATTTGGTCTCATCAATACTGGAGCAACATTCTAGAGGGCCATGGACATTGCCTTCAGGGGTTTGCTTGGAGAATGCACAGTGGTGTATCTGGATGATGTTACCATTTTTTCAAGGGATATAAAAGATCATATAGCTCATTTGAAGAAAGTATTCAATAGATGCAGAAGGTATGGCATATTTATCAATCCTAAGAAATCTATTTTTTCTATTGATGAAGGAAAACTGTTAGGCTTCATTATTTCCAAGCATGGTATGAGAATCAAACCTGAGAGAACTGAAGAAATTGCAAAGATCCCCCCCCCCCTCACAACAATAAATCCATGTAGTCGTTCTTGGGAAGGATCAAATTTGTAAGATGATTCATCCCCAGTTTTTTTGAAACAATGAAACCTATGAAATACATGATAAAAAATAATGTTGATTTCAAATGGGGACCCAAAGAAAAATAATATTTCGATAAGATAAAAAAAAAAAATCACAATCTCCCACGTTGTTAAGCCCAAAATTTAGTCGAGAGTTCATCCTCTACACCTTCATGTAATATATCACATTAACTATTGTTTTAATCCAAAAGAACTAGGAAGGAGATGAATTACCTATAGCTTTAATGAGTTATGGCTTATAAGGAGAAGAGTTGAACTACCCTAAAGTGGAAAAACACGTTTACAATGTATTTAAAGTTGTCAAACACTTCAGGCCATTCTTTCTCAAATCTAATACAAAGGTCATTGTTCCTTACCCCATCGTCAGGAATCTATTGGTACATAAAGACTTAGCAGAAAAAAGAGCTAACTGTAATATGGATCTACAGGAATATGACCTAGAAATTAAGCCTACGAAAATTGTCAAAGGCCAGGGTCTATGCAAACTGGCTGCAGAATCAATGAGAAATGAATCACACAAAAATGCATTGTATCAAGATCAAGAATTGTATACAAGAGAGACATATTACATCCCAGTCAACTCAGACCAATGGTTTTTCAAAATGAAATATTACTTAACACACAGATCAACCCCATATTATCTCAATCCAAAGAAGAAAATGGCCCTTGTGCTCAAGTCCACTCATTATCATATCATCCAAGGAATTCTATGTAGAAAAAATTATGACGATGTTTTATTGAGATGTATTGAGAAGAGGGATGCAGAAAGGTCTTATCGAAACTCCATGATGGATGTAAGGTAGTTAGAGAGGTAGTGGGGAGGCCCATAGGGCCCATAGTGATAATAGTGGAGGCCATTCAATGTAAGGTGGACTAGGTCCACTATATTATTAAATAAGGCCCATTATGGTAGTTGGATATAATAAATGGGTAGTTAGATATAATAAATGTAAGAGGACTTATTAGAAGGTTCTACTTCTATAAGATTCCTCCTCTAGAATGTTCTTAGGTGATGGTAGCACTATATAAAGGGGTTCAAGCAATGTAATGGGACATGAAGAGAAATATTGTATTGTGAGTTATAGCTCAATAGGAGGATTCCCCCTCGAAGATGCAAGTGAACAGGAGAGGATCCCTTCCATAATAGGATCCATCGTATGGTGTTGCCCTACCTCAAGGGTTTCTTATAATAAAGTGTGGTTTTTTCTATCTGGCTTTGTGGATCTATTGTGTATTCAGTATTTGTGGTGATTGTATTTGTATATATATTCATTTTATTAGCAATTGGTATCAGAGCACTTTCCTTGGTAGACATTGTGGGAAAATATTTTTTATTTTTATAGATTTTTGTTTTTTGGAGAAGAAAAAAGAGGGCCGCGACATTACATAAATTTTCGGTATATTTCTGCACAAAATTTGCAGAAACAGGTTGTATTTCTGAGTTCCTCTCAGAAAAATACCCAAGTTGAAAAAACAAATCGTCTGAAATGGAGTTTGGGAAGTCAAGATATTGAAGTTTTAAAATCTGCAAATTTTCAAGGTTTTTTCCGCGTACGGCGACGCAGTTTTTTTTTTTAGTTTTGGAGAAGTTGGAGGACGAATTTTCCAAAAAAAATTATAGATCTGATTTCCTCTCACAATTTCACCAAATTTCAAAAAACAAATCAGCTAAAACGGAGTCTGGGAAGTGAAGTTATGAACATTTCAAATTCAACAGTTTTTCAGGGTTTTTCCAAAAAACGCCACGATTTTCTGCAGTAATTTATTGTTCTAATTTTTGGGTTTTTTTGTGACGGCGGCGAGACTGAAAAGTTCATAAAATTTCATAGGGTTCTCAGATGGCTATTTCTTCTCAAAACCTTAAATTAATTTTATAGATTACTGAAGCTTTCAAAGCCCAATTGTTTGACACATTGAATGACAGATTGGATGGCTTTGTAGATGGCCTCAATGATAATTTTCGTAGTATTCAAGATTCTTTGGATAACATGCAGGAGATATTTCTTATGGTAGACCTTAGGGATGAATATAATCAAGAAATATATGCTTGGTATGATTTTGAGGCTGATTGTGATGATTGGTATATGGATAGTTGTCGTTTCTGGGATGACAACCACTTCCATATTTTATTTGATGACTCTACTCCACCTTCTGTATAGAACATCAATGTCCTACATCATGAGCTAGTTACCAGCATCCAACCTGCATATTCTACAATGGTATTGTTCCATCCAATTTCATATTTGATCATCTCCCACTATGTGGATGGATATTCTTATTTGGATCCACATGATAGGTGTCAGTATTGGGAGCATAATTTTTAGTTGGTTATTGGGTGTCGATATCTTCCATGTGGGGTTCACATGAGAAATTGGACATGGGACGTGGGTTTACAATGGCGGTTGGACAATTTCAACATGGTGGCTACCATTTCTCAATGGGACCCTGGTTCTCTAGTCTACTTCATCACTATGGTCCACAGTTATCCATGGGACCCTAGTATATGGTTATACATCAAGCGTTGAGGACAATGCTTTCATAAGGGGGATGGAATGTAAGGTAGCTAGAGAGGTAGTTGGGGGGACCATAATGATAATAGTGGAGGCCATTCAATTTAAGGTGGACTAGGTCCACTATTTATTAAATAAGGCCCACTATGGTAGTTAGATATAATAAATGTAAGAGAACTTCTTAGAAGGTTCTACTTCTAGAAGATTCCTCCTCTAGAATGTTCTTAGGTGATGGTTGTACTATATAAAGGGGTTCAAGCAATGTAATGCGATATGAAGAGAAATATTGTTTTTGGAGATGAAGCTCATTATGAGGAAGCCCCCTCGAAGAGGCAAGTTAACAGGAGAGGATCCCTTCCATAATATGATCCGTTGTATGGTGGTGCCCTACCTCAAGGGTTTGGTAATAATAAAGTGTGGTTTCTTCTATATTTCTTTGTGGATCTATTGGGTATTCAGTATTTGTGTTGATTATATTTATAGATCTATTCAGGTTCTTAACAATGGACCAGTCGATGGAAACTATGGTGGAGACACCATTGCTCACAAAATCCTCAGAGCTAGACACTATTGGCCCACTTTGTTCAAGGAATCTCACACATATGCAAGGAAATTTTAGTAGTGTGAATGCCATCCGAAAGAGAAAAAATGATGCCTTCCCCTTACATCCTATCATCATCAAACTCCCTTCTCAACAGTGGGGGTTGGATGTAATTGGGGCGATCAACCCCAAATCGTCTCAGTTGCACAAATACATCTTGACAGTTATCAATTATTTCACTAGATTGAGTGAAGAAATCCCCTTCAAGACCAATAATGAAACTATGGTGACTTCGTTCCATGAATCCCATATCATCACTAGGTTTGGAATTCTTGACTCATTAGTATTTGATAATGACAAGTATTTTTATTCTCTTAAACAGACTGAATTCTCTCTTGAATGAAACATTAAGGTTAAGTATTCTGTGAATTACTACCCACAAGGAAATGGTTTGGTAGAGTCAACTAATAAGAACCTTATCAAAATTCACAAGAAAAATGTCAACAATAATCAAATAAATTAGCACCTCCCTCTTCATAATGGTCTCTCGACTGGCAGAGTAACTCCCAAGTCATCCATTGGTAACTCCCCTTTCTTCCTGGTCTACGAACATGAATCCACCATGCCGACCCATAATTTCCTACCTACCTTACAATTGGCCCAATCTTCCCAAGACGAAGCTTTCCCAGTAATGCAAGAAAGGTTAAACATGCGATTAAAACTTGAAGAAGAAAGGGAAAAAGATAATATGAACCTAACACACCATCAAGAAATAATTAAAAAATGGTTTGAAAAAATAGTTGTGGAAAACAAAGACTTTCAAGAAGGAGACCTTGTTCTCAAATGGGACAAAGCTAATGAACTTAAAGGAAAACATGCCAAATTATAGAAACTATGGTTAAGACCCTATCTGATTCACTAGAAAATAGGTCTCGAGACTTTCAAACTTAAAACATTATAGGGAGATGAGGAGGATCTCCCTGCAATGGTCGAATCCTCAAAACATATTTCTCCTAATCATTAATGGTAATGTAGCTTTGTACATAGTATTTTTTCTCTGTTTTTTCTTTTCTTTTCATTTTCAATTGATGTTTCACTTCAATAGTACCTCCTTTCCATTCCTAACCTATTTTTCCATGTTGTTGCTTGAACTTGTGTTTTCTTTTTTTCTCTTTTCATTTTAGAATATCTCATTGTATTTTGTTCTGAACCATCCTTTTCTTTCACAACATGGACTCGAGACTAATAGACCTGTGTAAGTGCCTTGTTCTTTGAATGCTTATCCATATTCAGGTGGATGAACTTTTCTAAGATCAATGTTCATCTTCATGAACAATGATAGAGTTGAAAATAGGAATGCATTCATCTATACCAAAAGAAAACTTATAACCTTCAAATTCCATACATTTCGATGACTTCCATCAGTTATCCTCTCTTATGTGATTACCCTCATGGATTGCTAATGTTTTATTCAAGATGTTCAAAATGTCCTAAATTCAATGTATTCCACATAACTCCAATCTCTCTTCCCATTCATCTTGATTTCCAGAACGCATTAGTGATTCTTGTTTACAGACCCACGAGAATAAATTGTCGACCGAGACTAGAAAATCAAAGTAACTCTTGTATCACCCTTCTTCCTACTTATCTTCGCCTATGTTGCAACAACAATATGTAAATTGTATATCTAAAATGTGGATACAAAAAAGCATTATCATAAGGAAGTTGAAAACACTACTGAAAGTGTGGGAAGTACAAGTAAAGTTGTTGGGGCTATGGAAACTTGTTGGAAGAGGGGCCATGTTGTATTATTCCAAGGAATCTTTGTCGGGGCTATGGATTCTTGTTGACACTGAAGAAATGTTGGGAAAGAGAGGTGAAGAAAACACTTCGGTCTATAACCATTGATAAACATTCCTCTATGGTGTCACTCTCAATGTTTCACTGTGGATGTATGAAGTTTCTTATTAACACTCACTCAAATTATGTGGAATATCACTAGTAGCAAGATTTCTCTATATCTTTCCCTCAAGCCATTAGATACGGGGTCCTTAAGCTGAATAATGAATGCACTATTAAAAGGTAATTTCTCTTTAATTCTGGTTGAAGTATCTCTATTTTTGAACTCAAACATAACTATTTCTTCCCAGTAAGTCACCATTTGTTGTGGCTCATCTTGCACAAAAATCCATATTTTTTAATTTTTATGGGTCCCACTTTTATTTTTCGTGCTTATTTTCCCCCCTACAAGGCATACATTCCTAATTCAATAAGGAAATACAAGCTTAAGTCATAACTGATTCAAAATTATGTTTGTCAGAGTTGTTCCCTCCACACATCATCCAAAACTCCAATCGTCGCACTCTGATAACTCAGACTCATTCACCACACTCCCTTTGTGGCACCCCTTGTTGAAATGTCAACAAGAAACATGTGTCTAATTTAGTTTTCCCTTAATTAAATTAGACAATAAATATTAATCTATTATCTCATTCATAACTGAGTGATTTGGAATTGTAACAAAATTGTAAGTGTAGTTAAGTGAGGTTAGCTTAGTTGTATTAGTCACGAGTTAGGTGAATTAGTATTCATTAATTCCACAATCAGAGTTAAACCATGCAGCTTCTTTTACCATGATTCTTACTACATGCATGTCGTCCAATGGACCTGAGTTGAGATAATAGGTGAGACGATTGGCTATCAGGTTGTGGTTGTTCCACATCAAAACTGAGATATGCTTATAGGCATGTCGCAAGCGATTCATTCGTACATTATTGAAATTGAATTCTGTGAGTTTGTAGGAAATTTTGTCACAGTCCACTTGAGGAAATTGGTATATGTATTTGCTAATTTGTGTGTATAATGATGTGAGGCAGTGTAGTAATGCCTGATCTCTTGGATTAGAGTTTTTTGTGAGATTGTTTCATGATTCATATGCTCACTGATGGGGTTTTAGCTTTTCGCTTTCCCGGTAAAACTTACGTGTTGTGTGTTATTGATATTTCTTTATTACTGCATTGTGGTTGTGAGATAGGTGGACTTTAAATTGCAATAATGGTAGAAGCGATTACGTATTTAACAATTTGTAGTAGTGATCGGAGAATCTGCAAATTCATTAAATTAGCCATCATTCTTCGTGGTATCCCGAGCCAGGCCAAGTGGCGATGATGCGGAAAAAAATTGTTTCCCTTGGTCCCGTCTCTAGCATGGTGCGGACACACAGTACTGAAACATTCGTTGTTTTCAAAAACTCAAAATTTCCACCCCTGGGCAAAGGCTGAGGTCTGATTACCTAAATTTCCATGAGACTCTGATTGGAGGCGGGGTGCTGGGAAAAACACAAAGAAATTTAGAGACTCTCTGATTGGGCAGTGGAAAATCGGGACATTCCCTCGAGAGCTACCACAGAGGGAGTGAGGGCAAAGCGGAAGGACATTTCCTCGGCGAGTTACTGTGAGGGTGAGAACCATGGGAATTTCCTCGAGGTTGCACCTGGTGAGGTGGGGAAAATGGGAGCAGGTTGCAAGATACTCACGAGGCGAGTCTTGAACCTTCGGGGAAAGGAGAAAGTGAAGGGGTTGAGTTTTTGGTTGGATAACATTCAAATTTACTAGATTTTCTTAGTGCGACATTTGATTCAAGATCAAATGTCTTTCAATGGCTTGAGTTGGAGTATACACTCGAGGGAAGCTTTAACTACATTGCATGGAAGGACGGGATGGAGACAGTACTCGAAGACAACGGCTTAGGGAGTTACATTGATCACGAGATGTTCCTAAAATTTGGATCACGACAGAGATCGCAAATCTTGATGAAAGTATGAGATTGTTGGAGTCGCACGAGAACCACATTGTCTCAAAACCTCCATGGAGGTGCAACTTTGGCGCAAGGAAAGGAAGGAAATGGAAGAAATCCCAATCAATTCCGAGTCTAAAGTCAAGAAAATGGATTTGTCCAAAGTGAAGTATTTTTACTAACTGTCATGAACATGGGCATCTCGTTACTAATTGTCCAAAGAAGAAGAAGAACAGATGGTTGCTGGAAACAAGCCGGGTGAGGATCTTGTCTCACAATTTGAGCTTGACTTTCTTTGATAGCATGCATGGCATCAAGTGCATCGGGATGGTGTGGTATTTGGATAGTGGCTTCCTTCCCCTTGGCGGAGATAAGAGTCTTCCGGTGACTTGGAGAAAGATATCAGAATACATATAGAGATGGGCAATGATGGAAAATACGATTACAACCCGGTATTGGTACCATTACCTACCATAGAATCCCGGGTAACCATTTAAATTGAAAAATGTTATGCATGTTCCAGTGCGAAGAAAAACTTGGTCTCGGTCGCAATGTTGGAGGACGAAGGCTATGATGTTGTTTTGGGAGTGGTATAGCCTATCTGCGACATAAAGCAACGGTTCAAGTAAAGAAGATAGGGATTCGGGTTAAGAATATCTACACATCTTTACTGATTAGATAGCTGCTGATTGCCATGATAAACAAAGAGGCGAAACGGTGGTGAAGGCTTGAATGAGAAGCGGAGTATAGCATAGAGGAATTAGGCCATCATCATGGAACGAAGATACAACAAATATCTACTTGGACTTCAAGGGGAACCTTTCGGTGAGATGGAGTGCAGAGGTACACCACAGGGAAGTATCTGAATCCACCTTTCCTTAAGGAGAGCAGGTGCTTGGTGATCACGGAAATTCCTACGGATGTGTGGACCATTCTAGGTTGCTTCAACAACGAAACACATGTATTATGTTATTTTTGTTGATGAATTTTTCTCATAAATGCTTTGGATGATATTCTTCATGAATAGGAAGGATCAAACATTCTCAAAAGTTACACGTGAGTTTGAAGCATTGGTGGAGAAAAGAGTCGGAAGCAAGTGAAGAAGGCTCTAAAGAGGCGATAATGGTGGAGAATACATCTAACGAATTCAAAGGTCTGTGGAGAAGGAAGGCGAAGAGAACTCATAGCGCCTCATAACCCATAAAAAAAATGGGGTCACATAGAGGAAGAACAAATCTATTTTTTAGGCAGTCAAGGTGATGATTCATTATCAACATTTACCTATGCTTCTGTGGGAAGAAGCATGCAATACTGCGGTTCATGTGAAAAAACATTGTCCTCATAAAGTACTTGCAATGAGCACACCTGAAGAAGCTTTCGCAGTAAACACGATGTTTCTCATTTTAAAATTTTAGGTTCATCTATTTATGTGCATGTAAACAAGGATGCAGGAAGAATTTGGAACCCGGCTGGCGAAGTTGGGATATTTGCGGGGCACACAGAAACACCCCATAAATACGTGTGTATTTTCCAAGCAGTAAGATGATTGTTATGCGATGATATATAAAATTCGATGAGGGAAAGCCATGCGGTTGTCTCTTGAGAGGAGCTAGACTTGCATGCAGAAAAAAAACTGCTAGTTCCCAAGGATGAATCTCAAGATGTGGATCAACCACATGAAGAGGTTCATAGAGTGGAAAAAACCACTCAAGCAGATCCATCAATCAGAAATGGCAGAAAAAGCACCATGGAAGCGAAGAATTGAGACTAGATCTTTACCTGAGAATATAAGAGCCTATTACCTTGGCCTTGGCCGGTAGCCGGTCTCTTGATCGATTTTTTTGGATACATGGCTCTTATGAGCAAATATATTGTGACTGAACCATATACCTTTCAAGAAGAAGTGCAGGACCCCACATGGGTTGATACTATACTTATATGGTAGAGGTATGACTCCATTGTCAAAAGCAGTGTATGGGATATTGTCCCAAGACCGATTGATATAATGTCGATTGGTAGAGTTCGAATGGATCTACAAGGTAAAGCAAGATTTTGATGGGAGTTTTGAGAAATATAATTTTGAGAAATATAAGGCCATGTTTGTGGCCCGGGGATTTTCATAGATCAAAGGGATGGAATTATGGTGAGACCTTTGCATCACACAGTACTCTACAGATCCATCCCTTACACTCTCAATGCCGGATGGGGAACAGCGCATTGTGAATGGATGTAAAACTGCGTTCCTCAGCGGGATCATTGAGGAAAGTGTACGTGGCGGCGAGAAAGGTTTTGAGACCTTTGTGAGAGGAGTGCATATTAATGCGGAGACTCAAGAGAGCGTGTATGAAATTTGAAATCAAGCACCTTGTTCTTGGTACACTTGGATAGATAGTTATTTCACCGGATTGGGCTTAACCAAAATTGAAGCGGATGCAAACCTATACCTGTTTGTGGTGGAGGGTAAGATTCTGATCATTGTGCTTTATGTTGATGATTTAATACTTAATGGTGATGAACAGTTGATACACTCATGCAAGGAGGGACCTTGCAAAGAGTTTGAGATGAGATTTGGGCCTTCTTCATTATTTCCTTGGTTTGGAAAAATGGCAGCGAGATGGTAAACTTTTTGTGTCTCAAGGAAAGTATGCAAGAAGGATACTTGGTAAGTTTCACATGGAGGTTTTCAAACCCATGGATACTCCTCTTCGAGGAAAATGGAGGAAAGAGGATGCCCTAACCGGAGAGGTAGTGGATGCCTCGTCTCTCCGTGAGTTAGTTAGTGGGTTCGCTATTGTATCTAGTGAACATGAGACTAGACGTTTGTTATGTGGTTAACCAACTAAGTCAGCGATGGTTAAGCCTACCAAAAAATTTTGGAAGCATGTCTAGAACACTATGAAAGACTGTCGATTATGGATTATATGGTATGAACATACGGATGAGGTGAGGATTACATGGCTTCCATGATGATCTCTGCGAGATTAGGCGAGGCATTAGCGGACGAGAAAGAGAACATCGGAGGATCTTTAGTATGGGATCTCTGTTGTTTGTTTCTTGAATTTTCTTGAAACTAAAGATCCGTGGCACTGGATTATTGAGCGAGGGTATTATGGCGGCGGGCAAAGGCATGTGAGATATCACGGATGAGGAAGATCTTGGTTGGTTTGTTTTGGTTCTCCGCCAGATCCGGCAGTGATTTATTGTGATAATGAGTTGCATTAAACTCTCAATATTAATCATGTATTCATAGCGGATCTAAGAGTATAGATATCGATATCATCATCTCTCAGAGGGTGTGTGTGCAATGAGGAAGATCATGTTGCCCTATTTTATTCTCGGAGTCCGAGGATCGCAGGAACATTAGCCGAAGGCTCCGGCGGAGCAAATTAGAATATCATAAGAGGCGGGATTGGGGTGAAGGATAATCCCTTTCTTGTTGAGAGGGAGTGTTGAAATGTCAACAAGAAACACGTGTCTAATTGACTTTTCCATAATAGAATTAGACAATGAAAATGATAATCTATTATCTCATTCATAGCGAGAGTGATTTAGATTATGTAGCAATTGTAGCAAGGTGTGGATTAAGTGAGTTAAGCTTGGTTGTATTAGTGCGAGTTCAGTAAATTAACTATTCATTAATTCACATCAGTTAAATTCGCATGCAACTAAAGACTTGCCCGCGATTAACTACATGTCATTCAATGGGCGCAGGTTGAGATAATAGGTGAAAGGAACAGTTTAGCTATCGGAACAATGAGTTGTTCACATGCATTGGATATGCTTATGAGCATGTACAAGCGATTCATTGATACATTGTGAGAATTCCGGTTGTGAGAGTTTGTCTGCAGAGGCGGTACATGCAGTCCGCAGGAAGTGGTGCATGTATTTGCTAATTTTTGTATTATGTGATTATTGAGACGATTGTATTATGCTTGAGAGCTCTTGGATTAGAGCTTGTATGAGATTGTTCATGATTCATATTATATATATTAGTGGGGTTTAGCTTTAAGCTTTCATTAAAACTTACGTGTTGTGTGTTATTGATATTTCACTAACTTCTGTGTTGTGTGTTATTGATATTTCACTTTGTGCATTGTGGTTGAGATCGTGGTTTAAATTGCTTCCGCAATAATAGTAGAAGCGATTCTGTATTTAACAAGTTGTGGTAATTGTTAGATCAGGAGAATCGCAGGAATTCATTAAATTGTATCAAAATTTCTACACCCCTTGGATTATTATTTTCAATCCCAACATATCTCACCTCCTTGATTCAATATGACCTGTCAAACTACCACCGCCCCAAATGGAATTCTAAGATTGGACCCTCGATTTCCTTGATTCTGAAGATGAAACTTTGATAGCCTTCTCAATCCTTCGAATGTGTGTGTCCGACACATTCTCCCAGACATAAATAATATTATTTTAATACCATCTCTGTCAGAGTTCGAACATCTCGTCATCCTTTAAAATTCTAATGGATTTTTTCCGAACTATTACAAGATATATGCTTTGCACATCTTTCTATAAAACCAAATATTCTTGCGATACCTTTTCTTCGAGGTTTACTTTGAACCTCACCCTTACTACCTCTAACACCAAGACCCTGATGGGTCTCACCTCCCCCCGTAACGCTGCGTATGGTTCAGTTTGGCTTGCTTTTCCAAATATAAGAGAATAGACTTTCGATACCATTCCCTTTGGAGCTTGAATTAGTCTATGATCCCTCCCTCTTTGTATGCACACCTTCGATAACAGTCTTATTTTAAGCTCAACCTAACACCACCTCAGATACATGGATCCATGTGTCCATCAACCTTAATGAGCATTACTGACAGAGATAATGGGAATTAACAGTAGATATTAAGACCATATCTAGAAATATTCTCGTACACACTCGAGTTATGGAACATTTGTGTTGGTTTGAGGTGTGTTATGAGCTATAGAAAATCCCATATTCAGACACATATTACGCCGTAAGTTTTCAAATCATATGTTATGTCTTGATTCTTTTTTTACTGAGTGTTATTGCACAATTACTGCAATTACTTGATTACAGGTAACCCATTTTTGTTGTTTAAACATTATTTTGTTGTCATAGTTAACACATTATGTTTAATTAAGCTGATATTCATTTTAATGTGCAATTACAAGACAATTTGGTAATCAATCATGGAAAGATAGAACCCAAAAATATCGAAGGGATTGATGTACTTCTAGACTATTGTAGGGCCTGGACCATCATCTCAACCAATTGAATATTTGGTGACTAATACTAATCATCACATTGGTGAAGACCACTGCCCTAGTTATGAAGAAATCTATAGGATCTTCAATTTTTCATATTTCCCCATGGATGAAGAGAATTTGGAAGTATACTAGAATATCCTAAGAAGAGGTATCCATCTAGTAGCCACCTGACCAATTATTTTCCCATACAACGAGGTAACACAATGGTTCCTCAAACAATTTAATGCCACTACAACAACCATCCTAAGAAGACAAGGGAAGCGAGTAGTGTCGCTCATAATTGAATACATTGACTCCATATATCATCTTCCCACACTCACATTCTCTCTAAATGAACCATTCTTGAAAGGGTTCACCCAAGAAATCAAAAGACCAACAAAGTAGATGAAGCATCGGTGGGTAGATGAAGACAAAACCCTCAAATCGGGCCATAAATTAGTTCCTACCCATAGGCTCAAAACTCCCTACAAGCTGCTGGTAGCCATGTTATGTCGCCTATATGGAGAAGAAAAGAGCATGCATTTTCAAACTGATTAGTTTCCTTTGTCACACACCATCATCATGATGGGAAAAATATTCAATTGGGAAGACATCCTAGTTTCCAACATATGTATGCACGCAAAGAATCTCCTAGGTATGAAGAAACCTTGTTTATATATGTCAGCCTACATGATCGATGTCGTTTTCTCCTATGTATAGTTTCTCGACCTGGGATGGAACTGGGACCAAAATCAACCTCCCATCCATGTATATTTCTCTCAATTATGGAGTGTTAATTACATAAAACAATTTTATGATATATGAAATCTATTTCTAGCACCTCTGCACTCTGTCTTATTTGGTTTCCCCAGACACAAAATCTCCTTTGAATCCAAGAATGGATTGAAAGTGGTATCATATTGGTTCCTCTATAAATATTACTCATATATCATGGTGTATGGGACCACCAGATCACCACACCTTTTACGATACTTTTTCCCAGACCGTTTGTTGATAAGGGAAATTGTGTACCAAACCATGGGGTGAGGGGTTATTGCACTATTACAAAATAGTAGCAAAAAAACTTGGACCAATTTTCCCTATCCACATTGGAAATTACACTATTTCCAATAGCCAACATGCAAGGAAAGAAGTAGAGGCCCTACAAGAGATAATATTATTCCTAGGAGAGCCTAAAGGCCATGACCCTCATGAGTTGGCGATCAACCATGTCATGTTTTTTGGTCTCACCCATCCCAATATCCATGTTATAGATTTCAAGGAAGATAATTTTAAGGTAAATCTCTCTTATGATGAAGTCCTACACAAGTTTCCCCATGACACTACCAAGTGGGAGCTTGAAATTGAACAAGAATAGATCAAGAGGGAAACTCTAAACCAATTCCATAGGTTACTTCGATGAGAACATGATAGCTTCATCACCAAAGAAAATGAGAAAATCAAAAAATAAGAGTAGCTTAACCAAAAAAGGCTCGAAGTTGAGAAAAATTATCAGAAAAGATAAGTTGAGGAGAAGAATAGAAAAGAACATGAGCACATGGCACATTAGGCTGCACTCCAAAAGAAAAAAATAAGAAGAAGCCAAAAATTTGGCTGAAGAAGAAGAAGCTAAGAGCTTAGCTGATGAAGCACAAGCCAAGAAATTAGTTGATGAGGCAGAGGAAAAATGATTAGCCAATGAGGTTGAAGCTAAGAAGAAAGAACATGATCTATTGAAGAAGAGTTCAAGCAAGACACCTAACACTCTATTGACACCCAACCTAGGCATTGTGAATGTACCTCCTCTAGAATACACTCCCATAAGTACCATTCTAGGATATTACTCCTTCTCCTCCCAAGCCCTGAATTTTGAGGGATCTGTAGTAGCCATTGGAGAATACTATTTTTATAACATGACAAGAAGTATCAAGAAAATATCATCCAAGGGGAAAAGAGGAGGAGAAACCATGTCAAAACCATCTACAGGGAGGATATTAGAGTGGAAAGTAGGGCCTAACCCTAAAGAGAACACGATCCAAGAAGCTTCATCACTCAATGCTTTCGCAGGGTTAAATGCCTCATCTATCCTCGAGGTAACCAACGCCCTCATCACTGCCAAGAATAGATTAGTCGAATTGGAGATAGATTCGAAAAGTGTAAAGAAAAAGTTCACCATAGATGTCCAGGAAGCTGTAAAAGTAGATGAGAGTGTCAAGTCAAAGAAGATGAACATAGCCCTACAAGCGCAAAGAGACCAGATGAATGTAGAATTTGAGAGAAGGATAAAAATCGAACGGGACACCCATAGAAATGCATTAGAGGCATAAAAGAAAAAACTCAACACAAACACATAAGAGACCAGAGCATCGACATGCACTGTGGAATATATCAAGACATAGGTGTTGGAATTGAGTGAAGAATTAGCGACAGGAAATAATGAGCTCCTTGATCTTCTAAGTAGCATACGGGCTGAGTGAGAGGAACAAATCGGGATGCAAAGCAAATTGATAGAGAATCAAGAAAGCTATTAGGAAGTGAGCAAATCCTTAGAGGAAATGCTCAGTTGGTAGGATATGCACCAACCTCCACCTACCACACTGCCATTATATTTGAAGAGGGGCATACCTAGATTCTAGATGCTCTTTGACACTAGTAGACCTATCTTCATGAGTGCACACACCACCCAAGGAGCAACAACTGACACTTTCATAGAGCTATGGAGAAATTAAAATGATATCATGGAAGAGGAAGGGATTTAACCAATGCAGTCCATCTATGAAACAATATCTTTCATCACCATAATGGTTTAGGTGGAGGATCACAAGAAATCTATCTGGGAGAACATTCAAAATCTATGTCTATTTGAAGAAAAATCAATTGAAGAACAACTATTGAAACCTGTCTGACTCACCCACAAAATCTAATCCTTTGTCAAGAACATATCAGAACAGTTATATCAAGAATTTTCCACCAAATTTTTCAACGAAGAATCGATCTTGGAGAGATTTCAATCAAGCAAAATCAAGAGAATATTAAGAGATCATCACATTTGGAAAGAATACCAAGATCAGCTCAAGGAACAGGGAACTTCGTGATTGAAAATTCCACAGTTATTTCCAGATGTTACCTTCTTCGGTTATTGTAATATCAATTTGAATTCAAAATATGGAGAGTCCTTTTTTGTAAAATGACCCTAATTTCATGATTGCAAAAGAGAACGATTGTAAACAGTCACTCCTCACTATAAACAAGAGGATTGTCCATTTAAAAGATTTTTTTGGTTTCAGAATGTAGCAAGACAATATTTCTACTGCAAGTTAATTTGAACTGAGAGACATTCTAGTTGGAGATTATGGTGTTGATGTGTATGAATGTGACTATTCTATCTATGCATGCCTCTAAGCACTGTAATTTGTGAATATTGATTGATGAATTACTTCTTAATTAATGTTTTCAGTTTACAGTTACCATGATTTTTAGAATGAGTACAATTATAACATAATATAGTTGATTAATCAATTTCTTGATTCTAACACATTGTGATGTTGAAATTGTATATTACCTGTGTTATGAATTTATTCTATGCAAGTAATACATATATTTCACTACATTCATTTTTGTTAGTTTTCTCCTGATCATGATAGGATAATTTAGAATTAGTTAGAGACTACATCTTAAAATAATAATCATACATCTTAGCTTAGATTTAGTTAGTCGGATTTACTTTTTTTTTTTTTAATTCATCTGAGAACCTTCGGTTATATGATTCATATTTAGTTAGTATTTTAGTTAGTTTAGTAACTAGGCCAAAATATGTTTGAAAGTGATACCCCAAATGAGAGTGGGTCTAATTGGGACCTTCCATTGGGCATTTTCCCTCATCTAATTGAGCAGGTAAAACTGGCCCATCAACAAAAATTAAAGATGTTTATTGGGAAAGGAAAATGAAAGTTGGATTTGACACAGAAGAATGGGTCATATGAACTTTAACAATCTTGTTAAAATCAACAAAAAGGAAGCAGTAAGAGAAATGCCTGAAATTTCAAAGACAACCAATACTATGTCCAAGCACTGTCGGCATGGAAAACAAGTAAGAGTTGAGTTTAGTACAGTGAAATACTCTACAAAAAAACCATTGGAAATTGTACATACTAATATGCGTGGACCAATGATAACAAAAGGGATGAATGGTGAACAATACTTTATGCTACTTATTGATTATTATACAAGATTGAATGCAGTCTGATTTTTCAAGAAAAAGTCAGAGGAATTTGAATGTGTAATGATATTCAAAGAGATGGTTGAAAATGAGATTGATTTGAAAATCAAGTGTTTGAGATAAGAAAATGGAGGTGAGTTCACGTAAAAATAAGTCATGGATTTCTGTGAAGAACATGAAATAAAAAGGAAATTATCGGAAGCTAGGACACCTCAACAAAATGGATTTGTTGAAAGAAAGAACAAAATTGTACAGGAAATGAACAGAACCATGTTGAAATATTCCAACTTGGGTGATGTATTTTTGGGTAGAAGAAGTACATAAAACTTTTCATTTCTTAAATAGAGGAATTATTAGAAGTAATAGTGACAAGACTCCATATGAACTATGGAAGGGAAGCCCAGCGAACGTCAAACACTTTAGGGTGTTTGGAAGAAAATGTTACATAAAAAGAGAAGACTACAGGATTGGAAAATTTGACTCTCTAGTTGAGAAAGGAATAATGGTTGGATATTCAAGTAAAATCAAGGCATACAAATGCTACAACCTAAGACTCAATAAAATAGTGGAAAGAATCAATGTAAATATTGATTAAAAAAATGTGCTAAAGACTAGAGAAGAAATCAGAAATACAAAAGAGTAGGAAGCAAAAGAAGGACTAAGAGAAGAAGAAGTAGAAGAACAAGAACAAGAATAAGAAGAGGAGAAGCCAGAAGTAGAACAAGAAGAAAACATCCAACAATATATCCAGATACCCTCTAGGACACCTAACGATTGGGTAAATAAGAATCATCCACTGGAACAAATTATTGGATAAAAATGCAGGACTATAAACCAGAGGAAGAAAATAGGCATGTACACCAGAACAAAGACATATATCATTATTTTCCATAGTTCAACCAAGAATCTTTGAGGAAACCAATAATGATGAACATTGGATCAAGGCCATGGAAGAAGAACTGAATCAAATAGAGAATAATGAGACATGGGAAATGTTATCCCTTGAGATGTCCTAGGTTGTTGTTGGAATGATGTCGAGGAACCCCAGGGGACAAGACTCAGGATGAATCTTAAGGCCCAATTTGTAGTAAAATAATTGTGCAATTTCGGGAATGTTTTCCCTCTCTATCTATCTTAAAACTAAAGGACCTAAAATAGTTCTTAGTTCATCTAAAAAATTCTTTCAACCATCAGAGGCATATGTCTATGAGTGTTTTAGACAACCAATATTCAATGGGAGTTGAAATGGTGAATTAGAGGAAAGAAAAAATTATAGATACAAGGAATTTCTTAGAGTGAATCATGTATCTTATGGAAAAGATAAGTGTTCTAAGAAATAAAGAATTCAAAAACTATAATAGATGCACACAAATAAATAAATAAAAATGCTACAAATATTTAACATCTTCACACATTCAAATACATGGAGGTACCCTCTTCATATATTTTAAATGCACAAAGAAAATGACAAGAAATGGTTATACATTCAAAGGAAATCACTTATGTGTCATTACCAAAAATCATACAGTAACACTGAACATGAAGAATGGTCTGTTGTGTAAGATTTTATAAATCAAATCTAATACAATAAAAAAAAAATGGGAGGAAATAATTTATGAGAACACAAACATTGTGAGGAAGGAATTACAGACTGAAACTTAAGTGCAGGGGATGAATCTCTAATGCATGATGCATTTACCAACTGACTATGTTCAAAGTATCTATAGTCGAACAAATTTGGTTACAAGAAAATTTTAAACTTCCCAAAGTGTTGATCTTCACAATGGGTGCCTTCATTGTCTTTTATTCCTCTCTCTCATGCCCTAAAACTGCTCCTTGAAACCATTTCCATATTCTTGAATATTCTTACGACTTATTGATTCTTGAACGATTTTCCTCCTGGTAAAATTTGGCTTACCTTCACCTGGGTGAAATTATGTTATAGAGAAATATCATGGGGAACATGGATATTTACCAGTCAAAATATCCATTGAGCTTCATCCCTGAAGAGTCCCTGAAATCATTTTCCTATTTGGATGGAAGCTCGAAAACATAACTGTAGAGATTGCGCGACTCAAAAACCATTGGATCTATCTCGACGAGTGATCTTGATCGTTGATCTGTGTGATTATGGATGATTCCCCATATACAGACTCGTTAAAACATTATTTTGGTCATTTCGAATATGAAATTAACTCTGCATAAAATGTAAAGCTCAACCACCATCGGATCAATCTCGACAAGTAATATCAATCGTTGATCAAGGTCGTACCTGACAGAGAAATCAATTTTTGAAAAGGAGAAAAATCAACATCTTTCAGATCAACATGATCAAATAAGGACCACTGATTGAAGTTCCACCCATTAGAGGGATCAGGGTTTGAGCTTCAATAGAAATCTGACAAGGGAAATATGAGACTGCATCTCGACCATTGATCGAAGGGACTAGAGATGAACTAGGAGTTGTAGATCTAGCTATGTTCAAAATAAAAATTTGGCCAAGGAAAAGATATCATGCTCATGTCATCCTTGACATATGGAATGTTTCTATTGGCCCACAATGGAGATGACGTGGGAGATAGTAAGACACATGTCACCTAGATTTGATATTCTTTTAGGTTCCCTTGTTAGTTTCCACTTGTCCATCTGGAAACTTATGATTGGTATGAAAGGTTCCATGCTGGTAGGATGACGTGATATTTGGATTGTTGATCGGTCCTAGTTGAAACAAGTTTGAGTAGATATCGACCGTTCATCGGAGGTTCCCATTCAGAGAGTTGAGCGATCAGGTTCAAAAGGGATTCCAAATAAGGAATTACAAAGACCATTTATCCATCAGAAGAACTAGAAATGTGCAAGAGCCGTCAATTTGGCTCGACCACGAACCCAAAATCAGCTAAGGAAAAAAATCATCATGTTGACGTCACCTTGGACAAGTGGAAATTTTCACTGGCCCATGATGGTGTTGATGTGGTAGAGGTGCATGACACATGTCACCAAGATTTGATATTTTTATGTATGCATGTGGTGGTTTCCACATGTTCTCATGGAATCTCTAGATTGGTTATGACAGTTCCCCATTGGCATGCCTAACTATCATATCTTCTTCATTTCACCGACAATGACATTGTCGTCGATGTTGTGAAAACTTGTGTCAGGGGATTTTATTTGTATTTTTTCGACGACGATATCCATTCATCGTTAATATTTCACCAATGTGAGGTGAGCCATTGATATGTCATTGGAACAGGGGGGGGGCATTGATCTTTCATTGAAATCAGGAGATCCGTTGATCTAGGATCAAACAAAAGAGAAAAAAAGATAAGGAATGAATAATATTATGATGACATCACCCCAAAAACATGGTGCTTTCTTAGTTGTATGCACTGAGGTTGTAATACCCCAAAGGCCAAGCCCCAGTTGTAATTATGAATGTAATGATGCTTATAGGCTGGTGAGCCAAGTATTATAAGTTGGTAGGCTTATGTGTGTATTAGGCCAGAGAGCCTAGAGGATAAGGCCAGTGGGCCTGATTTTGTATATGTAATTATGCATATTATTAATAAAAATACATCGTTGCGTGTAGACCAACCACGAAGAAAGATTTATGGGGGACTAAGCTCCACTAGGCTGGGTAAGGGAAGGGGGATTAAGAGGATAGAATGAGGGGATAAGTTTAAGAGCTTAAGTCCAATAGAATAATATATTATTATTCTAAATGATGTGAGTGGGATATGAATATATCCTAAGTTCCTTTGGAAAGAGAGAATGACTTCCAAATGGAGAGGAACGTGCTTCATGAGCACCATGTGTTAGCTCAGGCACATGCAACATAAGTGATAATTCATACTCTTTTGGGGGTTCTCTTGGCCATTTTTGCACCAATGCACCAAAAAATCACTGAGTACCCTGGTACTCCTTGTTGAATGCCTAAACCACATTGAACATATGAAATGGAACCGAATTGACACCCCTGCTACACATGTTCCCTTGGGGGTTGTTTGGGCTTGTCCTGCCAGTACCGTTCTCCACACCCATCTTTTGTTGTTGTCATTACCATGCCTATGTGTTGAGGAGTGGGAGGGAAGAAGCGGGTTGTCAGGACCATGAATAGAAGAAGTGGGTTGTCAGGCCCATGAATAGAATAAGCAGGTTGGCATGCCTATGAGAAACTCTCTCTAGGTGAGAGAGTGTGCTGAGGAAGTGATTTCTCCTAGACAGAGTCTAGTAGCAGCTACAAAGATCTGATAATTCTTGATCCATCTTATTGTTAAAGTCCAAGGAAAGGGAGGTGTAGCAGCCGATGGACTGTTGGACAGTGAAGGTGTAGACTCCTGGGGTGGGATAGACATGTGGGGAATGAGAGTCTGTGATTTGTGGGCGTAAGTGGCTCCTTGTAGAAAATCTCTCCTGTTGTACTGTGAAACTTCTTGTTGTCCCTGCCTAGCCTAGGAATCCATTTCCCAATGGAGTTTAGTCCTAGCTCGGGGGTGACCCACTTCTAAGAGTGATGAGCAACATGTTCTAAGGCTGGGAGGTTCGTGGAAGATCTGGACGCAGTTGGCGTGCTTCAATTAAAAGATAATTACCATTTCCAGGTTTGGTTACATGTTGTGTATTTATATATGTTGTTATATTTATGGGTTTTTTCTGTGATTATTGCATGTATGCTTTTACTGTTATTTATGCATTATGTTGTGTGATAATAGAACGCAAATCATTTGTTAAATATTGGTATGTGTTATTTTCGCTTCCGCAAGAATATGTGTATGAGAAGATTATTGATGTTTGTTTAATTGCATTATATGTGTGTGTGTGTGTGTGTGTGTGTGTGTGTGTGTGTGTGAATGTTAGATGTTATCTCTATTTATTTCTTGTTAAGTTTATATGTGAATATTTCTGCAAAAGATGTTTACTCGGTGACAATCCCAGCTTGGGTGGCCATGGGTGTGACAAATTGGTATCATAGAATTATTTGGAGTAGCATGGCCCGACCTGGGTGGTCGGGGTGTGAAAATAATACATATATATATATATATATAGATAGATAGATAGATAGATAGATAGATAGATAGATAGATAGATAGATAGATAGATATATGTATGCTCGAGCATGTTAGTTTTCAAAGGTAGTGTTGCATGACCTATTGGTGGTTGGGGACGTCACAAATTGGTATCGGAGCCAAGGTTTCGACACTGAGCTTGGATGGGCCATGGTAGTGGTTAATGAAACAAATATTTTAGAGCGAATTTTTGTCGAAAGGGACAAAATATGAAGTTCAAAGCATCCCTAAGTGTCAGGAAGGCACCATGTGAACACTTGGACTGTGTACATAAGCTCAGGAAGTATAGAGGTTCAAGAAAACCTACAGAGGAAAGAAGCCACAATAACCATTGTGTTGGGCCGTAGGATCTATTCGGGAGAAGGAAGACCTTCACAGTCATCAGATTTATAAAAGGTGTAGGAAAGTTAACCCCTAAGTACTTCGGACTTCACGAGTTCGGTGAAGTTTATGTGTGATAGAGTAGAAGGGGATGAAACCTAAAGTCCCAAAGTCCGAAGTTAATCTGGACCGTTCATCAAAAGGGATGCATGTCAGAAGATCAGTTTGTTCGGTAGTTCAACGTTCGGGAGAATTGGAGTGTGCTAGTGTGAAAAGTCTTGAAGCTCGAAGCCCTGAAGCCAAGGAACATAAGTGGCATGGCATGATGACATTGCTAGTGGTGATGTGGACCGTTCTTAGATGTACCATGTGTCACCACCATAATTGTTGACATTTGTACCATGTGGACCCTGAAAGATAAAGTAGTTTGGAAGTTTAGAGTTTGGTAGATTTGAGGAACACAAGTGTAAAATCTTCCGAAGCCCAAAGTCCAGAAGTGAAGTGACATGATGATGTCACTAGGGATGATGTGGACACATGGGATATGTGCCATGTGTCAGTGAGTTAATAACCTTTTGGAGGATAGAAATGACAATTAGAATGTGACATGTGTCACATGTCATAATGGGCCACGTGTCTGCTTCTATTATTACACCACGTGGCACTCTTCTTTAGCATGGTTAGTGGGGCCCTTGATGGTCGCAAGGGACACATGGTGCTAGATCCTGAAGTCTGGAGACTTGACACTCCTGAAGAAATGATTCATGGTTGAATGGGAGGAAGAAATCCTCCAAAGTCCTGGAACCCCGAAGTAAATATAAGTCGTTGGATGCTGGGAAGACGAGGATCATTTATCCAACGCCCTTCGTGAGTTATCCAATTCAACACTCCTAGGAATTGGAAGGTTGGGGATTGTGAAAACCTCCGAAGCCTGAAGCTCAACATTTTTGAATAAGCTCCTATCATCCTAGCACTTGGTCACAACTGTGGTCACATACGAGTTAAGGGCTGAAGAAAAGGGGCTATCGTCGGGAAATTGTTGCATAACAAAACAAGGCTTGGAGATAGAGCCATGGGGATTCTTGATCGACCAAGACCTGTAGAAAATGGAGTTTGATATTCTTTCTGTTGAATCATATTGTTTAAGTTACTCCAGAAAATTATTAAGTCTAGTATCCTGACAAAATTCAGTTGACTGCACATTTTGTAGAGTTAACAATTGTCAGAACTGAACCAAATTGTTACATAGTGCAGAGAAATGGAGGAGGCACATGACGCTTACAGTCCATAGGATGAGGTTAGAGGAATGGATTTCCATTTTGGAGTTGAAGGAACAAACTCCAATGGGCATGGAGAAGAAATAGATAAATAAGTGAGCTTGATGAAAATCATTAAGAATTTGCAAAAATATGTTCAAATTCACCAAGTAGATAATGAAAGGATTATGAGAGCTAGGGAGAAATAGGGAGACTTCAATATGAAGTTGATGTGGAGCCTGGAAATAATTGAAAATAAATTGGATAAGGAAAGTGGATCCAGCAAATCAGGGAGCCATAGGTCCCATGATGTGAAAAGGATATAAGGAAGTGGTAACAGACATCACTAGCACTCCCGAAGGCATTCCAAAAGAAGGCCATGCATCAGTTCAAGTCCATCTCCTACCAAAAACCATAAGACATCTGAAGTGGATGAACTAAAGGGTTAAATGAATAAAATCAAACCCCCTACTTTTGATGGAGAGCACCAAAAGGATGAAGATGATGAGACATGGCTACTTGGCATGAGGAAATATTTCCAATTGCATAATTATTCCTCTCGTGTATAAGGAAGAATCACATTCTATCAGATGAAAGGAAAATAATCCTTGTGGTGGGATCATCTTGTGCAAGTGCAGGATATCAAAGAGAAGAATGTTACATGGAAGGAATTTGAGAAACATTTTGAAAAGAAGTACTTAACCAAGAGATACTATGACAATAAGATGAAGGAGTTATTTGAACTTAAATTGGGAAGCATGAATATAGATGAATATGAAAGGATATTTCTAGAGTTTTTGAAGTATGTCCCTTTCATTAGGGAAGACACAGTCAAGATTCAGAGGTATCTGAGTGGGCTGCCATATTTTATCAGTGAAAAAATTCAATATGATGATCCTAAGACTATGGAACAAACCATAAGGAAGGAAAAATGTTTAAATGATCAGCATAGGGGAAAACCTAATTTCCAAAGAGCCTAGGAGGAAAAGAGGAAGTTTAAGAAGGATCACTGGCAGAAAGGAAACAAGCCACCATTTTTCAGAAATAGTCCTCAAGGACAACCAGTTTTGAGAGAGCCTGGGATGGCTGAAGTAGGTGGGAAAAGGCCAATGAATACACCTATGCAATGTTGGGGTTGTAAAGGAGATCACAATTATAGGGATTTCCCTCATAGAAAGGACAAGTTGAGAGTTGTTCACCATGTTCAACAAGCAGAAAAAATGGAGGACATGGGAAAAACAATACCTAGGATCTATGTGGCCCTGGAAAACAAGCAAGATGAGTTTCAATCACACATGATTGAAGTCGAAGGTATGATCAATAACCATGCCTTTACTATTTTAATTGATTCGGGGGCCATTCATAGCTATATAGATCCTAAGGTAGTGGAAATATTTCAATTACCAAGAAAAAAACATGGGAAATCTTGGCTGGTGCAACTAGCTATAGGAGCCAAGAGGAAAGTTGTTGAGTTGGTTAAATCATGTCAAGTGGGCATTAATGGACTGGGTACCAAGGAAGATTTGAACATCTTCCCTTTTGGATCATATGATTTCCTAATTGGTATGGATTGGTTGGATCAACACCATGCCATATTAGACTGCCAGAACAAGGAATTCACTTGCTTGGATGAAGAAGGGAATTGGAGAGTAGTCCAAGGAATTCCTAGGGCAGTTACTGTCTGAGAAATATCAACAATGCAGTTGAAGAAGTGTTATAGGAAGGGTTATCAAATATTTTCAACCCATATAGAGGAAGCATCTAAGGATAAGGTGCCAAATAAGGAGGATAATGCAGTCCTGGAATATTTTGAAGATGTGTTCAAGAAGGTACCAGGACTACCCCCAAAGAGAGATATTTATTTCTCTATAAATTTAAGCCTGGAGCAGCTCCAATATCAAATACTCTTTACAAAATCAGGACACTAGAGATGAAGGAGTTGCAAATGTAGCTTGAATATATTTTAAAGAATGTGTACATACACCCAAGTGTGTCACCTTGGGGTGCCCCTGTCTTTTTCATGAAAAATAAAGATGGGACATTGATATTGTGCATTGATTTCAAACCGTTGAACAAAGTGATTATAAAGAACAAGTATCCTACCAAGGATTGATGATCTCTTCGATCATTTGAAGGATGCAAGGATATTTTCAAAGATAGATCTTAGGTCTAGATACCATCAGGTAAGTATTAAAGAGGAAGACATCAACAAGATCGCCTTTAGGACAGGTATGGTCATTATGAGTTCACAGTGGTGCCATTTGGGTTATCAAATGCCCCAGCTGTTTTCATGTGCTTAATGAATGGTGTTTTACGAGAATATTTAGACAAGTTTTTCATTGTATTTTTGGATGACATCCTTGTATATTCCAAGTCAGAAGAATAAAATGAGCATCATTTGATGATGGTGTTGCAAGTGCTAAGAGAGCATCAGTTGCATGCCAAATTGAGCAAGTGATCATTTTATAAAAACATAATTCACTATTTGGGGCATATCATATCTGAAGAAGGATAGCAGTGGACTTTGAAAATATTGAGGCCATTAAAGGGTGGAAAAAACCTAAGAATGTGACATAAGTCATATCCTTCATGAGTTCAGTGCAAGTTTCATTGCAGGGTTTTCGATAATAGCTCATCCCATCACTTCCCGACAAAGGAAGGGGAAGAAGTTTTGATGGACAACAGAATGTGAAATGAGCTTCCAACAATTGAAGCAATTGTTAACCAGTGCTAAAATTCTGAATATTATTGATCCGAATGAATATTTCATTGTTTGCACAGATGCGTGCAAAGAAGGACCAAAAGGATTCCTTAGTCAGAAAGGATTTGTGATATGTTTCGAGTCCAAAAAATTGAAAGAGCATGGAAGGCTCTATGCCACTCATGATTTGGAGTTGGAATTCATCGTGAATGCTTTGAAGAAGTGGATGCACTACCTCATGGGAAAGAGTTTTGATTTGAGGAAAAACCATAATGGTATGAAGTACCTATTTGATCAACCTACTTTGAATGCTAGGCAAAGTATATGGTTGGAGTTCCTCTGTGAGTATGACTTTGATATCAAGCACATCAAAGGAAAGGAGAACAAGGTGGATTATGCACTCAACAAGAGAGTGCATGAATTACATGCTACAACCATTAGCATGTATTAGACAGATCTTAAAGGGATAATTCTGAGGCTGCAAAAGTTGATTTGCAGTACATGGAATTAGTAACAAAATTGCAGCAAGGTAAAATGCAGCAGAAAGATGAAAATTATGAATTGGGAATTGATGGAATTCTCTTGTACAAAAACAAAGTTTATGTACCTAATTCTCCTGAATTAAGGAGTGTGATTTTAAAATAAATTCACAATGTACCTTATGAGGGACACCCAAGATATCAGAAAATAGTTTCAGCAGTCAAGAGCCCATACTATTGGCCAGGCATGAAGAAAGAAATTGCAGAGTACATTGTCAAATGTTGGGAGTGTCAAAGGGTCAAAGCTGAGCATAGACACCAAGATGGGTTACTGCGGCCATTAACCATTCCCGAGTGGAAGTGGGAGGTGGTGACAACGGATTTCATCACAGGATTACCCAGAACAAACAAGCAATATGATTCCATCATGGTAGTGGTGGATAAGCTTACTAAAGCCACCCGTTTTATTCCATTGAAGACTACTCACAAGGTATCTAATGTTGTTGATATTTATATGAGGGGAATATCACATTTGCACAATATTCACAAGACAATTGTGTCTGACAGAGACTCAAAATTTACCTCAATGTTTTGGAGAGGATTATTCAAGGGGCTCGGAAGGAGCCTGAATTTCAGCATAACGTATCTGGTGAACAAACAAAAAGAGTAAATCAAGTGATAGAAGATATGTTAAGAATGTATGTGATGGAAAAATCATCCAGATGGGAAGAAAACCTACACTTGGTAGAGTTTGCTTACAACAATGGGTATCAAGAACCACTGAAGATGAGCAACTTTGAAGCACTTTATGGAAGAAAGTGAAACACCCCAGTAAGTTGGGACAACCCAGCTGATAGAGTAGTGGTTGGGCCAGAGTTGCTCAAGGAAATGGAAGAACAAATGCTACAGATTAAGAAGAATTTGAAGGCTGCCCAAGATAGGAAGAAAAGATATTCTGACAAGGGAAAAACCCATAGGGAGTTTAAAGTGGGTGATCATGTTTTCTTGAAGGTGAAAGCCAACAGAAGTTCCTTGAAGCTGGGAAATTGTGGAAGCCAGATATTGTGGGCCATTTGAAATCCTAGAAAGGATTGGACCAATAGATCATATTCTTTCATTTCCTGCATGCATGACTATTCATAATATATTTCATGTCTCATTGCTCAAGAAGTATATAACTGACACTAATCATGTGATTTATTGGAATGTGATTCAGGTGGAGCAAGAAGGCGCTATACAGGTGCACCCGGTGTTCATACTGGACCAAAAAAACAAGCAGCCTCAGAATCAATCCATAAGGCTGGTAGAGGTTCAGTGGACCTGGTATGGTCCTAAGGACACGACGTGGGAGCATGAATATTCTAGGTGGGAAGAATACCTATATATTTTTGAAGATTTTGAACATCTTGTGGATGTTGTATAAATCAGTTGCACTGAGGACAGTGAAAAAATAAGGGGAGGGGATTGTAATACCCCAAAGGAAGAGCCTCGGTTGTAATTATGAATGTAATGATGTTTATAGGCTGGTGAGCCAAGTATTATAAGATGGTAGGCTTATGTGTGGATTAGGCTAGAGAGCCTAGAGGCTAAGGCTAGTGGGTCTGATTTTGTATATGTAATTATGCAGATTATTAATAAAAATACATTGTTGTGTGTAGAGCGACCACGAAGAAAGAGTTAGGGGGGACTAAATTTTCTACCGAAATTTTCTACCAGACTTGCTTCAAGGGTTGACATCAATGAAAACCAACCCAATTAATCAATAGTGTGGTAGGTTCCACATGTCCACGTGGCAACTCCAAATTAGTTCTAACAGTGCCCATTGGCATGCCTAGTTGTCATCTCTTTTGCATTTCATCGATGATGACATTATCATTGACACTATGAAAAATTGCATCAAGGGATTTTCTTTGTATTTTTCGGATGATGATGTCCATGCTATCTAATTTCTGTCATTAATATTTCACTGACGCAAGGTGAGCCATTGATCTGTCACCGGAAGAGGGGGAATCAATGATATTTCACTAAAATCAAGAGAGTCGTCGATCTAGGCTCAACCAAAACCTATAAATGGCTAAGGCATGAATGATATTATGATGATGTCACCCTAGACACATTGCACTTTCATAGTGGTCCACGTTGAGGTGCTAACATGGCAGCCAGGAAGGACACGTGTCACCTAGATTTGACATATTCACCTATGCGACTGATGGGTTTCCCCTTCCATGTGGAAGATGGTGATTGCCTCTAACAATACCTCACTGGAATTCCAATTTGTCAGCTCATCCTCTACTTATGTTTGGTCGTCAACGACAATGTCATCATTGAAACTTTGTAACTTGAGCTAATATCAGGACTTCCAATGGATTTTTTCAATGACAACATCGTGAGACCCTTCAATATTTTTAGAATTGCATGTCGGTCATTTATTTTCCTTGCCTACATCTGTCTGATCTGTCAGGATCTCGAAATGATGGTGCTTGGATCTTAGGCCACAATCTCATTATAAACTATTGGGATATTAGTGATTAAGTTCTATTGGAGCATGATAAGCCCCCTTTGACACCCAATAAGATCTCAAGTGCTTAGGCCCCTTTTGTACCATGAAAAAACCCTTTTGGACTACGACAAGCCCCTTTTGGACCACGACAAGCACCCAAGGGATTAATTTTTTCCTTATGCACACAAGGGAATGTATTTCTTTCTATTTCTTCACTCTTCCTTAGGAATATTTTACTTTGAGCTACATAGAGGCTCCAGAATCCTGAATTTCTACTGTTATCTTGTTTGATCTCGCCATTATAACTTCAGTCATACTTCATTTATTTTCCATAAAAAATACAATACTAACATGAACTGGTTCCAAGACCAAATGGAAAAAATGTGATTGGTACAAAATGGGTGTTCAAAAACAACTAAATGAAGATGGACATGTAACCATAAACAATGCAATGCTACTATGCAAGGGATATGCTCAAGTTGAAGGAGTATATTTTGAAGAATGTTTTTCTCCTATTTCTAGAATGGAACAAATCAGAATGATCTTGGCCTATGCATGTTCCAAAAGGATCAGGTTCTATCAGATTAATATAAAACCATCATTTCTAAATGGAGAATTATAAGAACAAGTCTACATCGAACAACCATAAGGGTTTCTATTGTCAGAAAGGGAAATTATGTTTGCAGATTGAATAAATCTTTGCATGGACTCAAGCAAGCCCCTAGAGCCTAGTATTCAAGATTGGACAAGTTCTTACAATAACAAGGATTTAGAAAGGGAAATGCAGATAGAAATTTCTACATAAAAGTGGATTGGGAAAACATACTTATATTTGAAGTATATGTGGATGATATAATTTTTGGTAGTGATGATGATAGGTCGAGTAAGAATTTTTCCAAAGACATGCAAAGTGAGTTTGAAATGCCCCTAATTGGTGAGTTGAATTTATTTTTGG
This sequence comes from Picea sitchensis, assembly GCA_010110895.2. Taxonomy (NCBI): domain Eukaryota; kingdom Viridiplantae; phylum Streptophyta; class Pinopsida; order Pinales; family Pinaceae; genus Picea; species Picea sitchensis. Next base: position 114,537 of record SNQJ01S0042813.1, read on the forward strand.
GACTCCACATATCTCATCTTGATGAAGGTATTTTAATTTCCCAAACCAAGTGCATCAAATAAATGCTAAAGAAGTTCATAATGGAATATTGCAAAGCCACAAGTACTCCTACGGTGACTGGTTGCAAGTTGCGAAAAGATGATGAATCTAAGGAAGAAGATCATAGACTCTATGTATGGATGACTGGAAACCTACTGTATGTGAAAACCTCAAGACTAGATATGATTCAAGCAATGGGACAAGTTGTAAGATTTCAAGCAACATCAAAGAAAACTCATGTTATGACAGTAAAAAGGATCTTCAGATATCTCAAAGGAACAACAAAATTTGGATTGTGGTATCCGAAAGGGAATGAGATGACTATGTTCTCCTACACAGATTTTGACTAGGAAGGAAGCATTGATGATAAAAGAAGTAATAGTGGAGTATCCTTCTACTTGGGTGATTGTCTGGTGTCCTGGTTAAGTAAGAAGAAGTCCTTAGTTCGTTATCTATGAAAAAGGTAGAATATATTGCAGTGGAAACATGTTGTACTTAGATCCTCTGGATGAATAAAACCCTATAAGACATACAAGTAGAATATGACGAGCCTATTTCAATGTTATGTGACAATACCAGTGCTATAAGTATCTCCAAGAATCTAGTGATGCATTTCAAGACAAAAAATATTTCGATTAAGTTCCACTTTCTACATGTACAAGTCACAGAAAAGAATATCAATTTGGAGTAAATTGGGATGAAAGAACATATTGTAGGTATGTTCACCAAACCTCTCCCAAGGGATAATTTTGAGTATCTTTGACAAAAACTGGGAGTAGTTTCTTCCCCACAGTGATCTACACAACATTTTGGAAAGACTACAAGGGGAGATAAATCATCAGGGGGAGTTACCCTTTTCCATTGATGTCAAAGGGGGAGATAAAGATAAAAATCATGAAGACAGGGAGAGAAATCATGAAGACAGGGTGAGAAATCGTCATTAGAAGAGTATGCGTGTTTCGATCAATGCCAAAGGAGGAGATTGTTGGAATATTGGTTGTGATCGATGTCAACCTTGGAATATGTCTAGAAGCCTCTAAAAGTGATGGGTGTATTTGAAGAAGTCTACAAAGTGGTCCTATTATGTCATAGCTTTAAGCATGTCCCTCACAGGAAGATGCTTTGAAGAATTCTACAATAAGCCCCATAAATATGGTTAAGTGGTTAAGAAGCCCTGGAGGTGTGGTCATGAAGCTTGAATTTGTTCTAAGAAAAAGAACGTGAATGACATTGAAAATGCATACAAAACCCCAATAGATGCATAGTCCTCATCATGTCATTTCCAATGGTAGGTGGTACGCCATGTGGTTCTTCACAGTTGAGAAGTTATGCCCTCTTAAATATGAAGCTCCAAAGTATGGTCAAGAAGCCCTAGATATAAGGATAAGAAGTTACAAGTCGGACCAAAAATTAATTAAAGGAGAATTTTTTTTGCAAAGAAATACTTACAGGTTGGCCCTAAATTCAAGTAAAGGAGGTACTTTACAAGGTATAAATATGCATCAAGAGCCTCTCATTTGGATCAATTATAAAAGAAAGTATGTGATCTCATAGTGAAACTAAAGTAGATAAGGATTGTGAAGGAGGAAATTCTCAAAGCTGTAGATGGGAGAAGGGATTTTGAAAACCCTATTTGAGTAGAACCTCCCATGTCAAGTATAGGGAATCCCGTGAGGATCCCACAGGTTGCACAACACTCGCCAAGAGAGGCACCACTAGTTGTCTAGTTTTGTCCAGCGAGGTTGAAAGAAAGGTTGATGAAGATGCTATATTCTTGATGCTAAAGTTGAGGAAGGTCATTTAGTTTGTGATATTATGCATCAAGTCTTACATGATAAAAGGTATTGTTTTATATATGTCTTGAGGTTTTCATTGTGATGTCATGGTGTAGGATTTGAGTCATATCTTGGAGAATCTTTGGCACATGGCTAGAGACATATGTTGGTGATTTTGGGCATATCATTTGAGGAGTATCTCAGATAATTTGGCATATGGTTTGAGGTATATCATGAATGTTATGGAACTTGATTGAGGTATATCTTTGATACATATTTTGAGGTGCATATTGATGTTATGGTACATATGGTTGAGGCATATCTTTGGAACATGGTTTGAAGCATATCTTGGTGATGTTGGGCATATCTTTGAGAGATGTTCATGGTGATGTTGGAATATGATTCATGTGTATGGTTTTGATGAGGATGATGTATCCATATCAGTGATGGTAAGAGTGAAAAGTTTTGTTGATGATGATGTATCAATATCAATGACAATAACATTGACATGTTGAGTCTCCATTTATATTTCAGGGAAGAAGGAAGGGGAAAGGAAAGGGGGTTGGAGCCTCCTTCTAGTTGGTGTTGGAGAATACAGGTAGTTATAGTTTCCTTCAGGTTGGATCCTACTTCCAATTGGAGATAAAGAATCTAGGAAGTTGTAGCTTCCTTCAGGTTGGAGCCTGCAAACAAGGGGTTAATGCCTCCTTCTAGTTGATGCTAGAAAATTTTGGAAGTTGGTTCTTCCTATGAATGTAATCCTATGGTTATATGTTATTCATTTTTCATGATATCTTGGATGAAAACATAAAGTGATGAATTTTTGATAATGTAATGTTTACAAGTTGTTATTAAAAGTGGTAAAAAGTGCTTAATATCGATTCACCCCCCCTCTCAGTATTAGTGAATATTCAAACAACTATCTCTCTAAAGCATGTGGTGGTCATATTTCTGGGATGGCTACAGGAAAAAACTTCTTGCATACAGGGTATTTTTCGCTCTCAATTTTCAAATATCGTATAGATTTCGTTAATAAATTCCAACCCTGTCAAGTTTTTAATCATATAACACACTCTCACCCCACTCTGATTCATCTAGTAGTTGTATTCGAACCATTTTAAAAATGGGGTATCAAATTTATGCAATTTAAACCTACCTCGGCTGGGGGGCATGGTTGTATTATAGTCGCAGTTGAGTATTTCACTAAATGGGCCAAGGATATGCCTACATTTACAGGCAATAAAAAAACTGTTGCACTATTCATTTTCAATCACATTATTACCATATTCTAAGTCTCGCAAGCGATAGTCACTAATCATGGTTCACATTTTCAAAACCATATGATTTTTGAGTTAAAAATAAAATTGGGGTTTCTCCCTTAAAACACATCGTCATACTATCCCCAAGCAAATGGAAAAGTAGAGGCCATTAATAAGGTCTTGAAAACCAACTTTCAATGGATGGTGGGGGTAAAAAAATAAAATTGGAACTTGAAAATTTTCTTGACACTTTGGGATTATAGGACTTCCATAAAAAATAACACTAGGTTTACTCCTTTCCAATTGATTTATGGCCTAGAGGTAGTCCTACTGATTGGATGCGAAATTCCATCACTCAAACTATCCATCAAACTCATGCCAAACACCTCTACCAAGGAGGAACGATTCTTGTATTTGAAAAAATATTATAAGACCCTTCGTGATGTTTCTCTTGCTAATGAGACACATAAAAAGTGCATCGAGATGCAATATGACAAATCTATCAGACCTCCTGTCTTTGACAAAAGTGACCTAGTTTTAGTATATGACCAATACCATGATAAACTGGGGGAAGGTAAATTTGAACCCATTTGGCATGGTCCTTTCATCGTGAAATGAGTGCTACAATAGGGTGTTTATTATCTAGTCGATTATAACAGAATCTCTTTGAATGATCCCCAGAGTGGGATCTACTTGAAAAAGTACTATGCTTAGGTTCATCCTGCATTTGTGCTTTGTATATTATTGTACCATATATTTGGTATGTTTTGGTGTGGTGTGCATTTTTCTTTTGCATGTGAGGTTTTGTTTCATTTATGGCTTCTTATTATTCTTTGTTCTTGAATGCGCAGATGTCGGAATCATATTCCATATACTTTGGATTTGCAGATGGTGCTAGTCGACGTAACCAAAACTTGGCTTCTGCAGCTTGGGTGGTATATTCCCCCACTAACGATTTAGTGAGTTCGGGAGGATTTTTCCTTGGTCCTATGAAAAATAACATTGTGGAATATCACATTGTAATTATACTTTTGACTCATGCTTCCTCTTTTGGCATATCTCACTTGATTGTTAATATTGACTCTCAACTCGTGTTTTTTCAACACAACCACATTTATTGCATCCTTGATACTACATTACTTCATTTATACTTAAGGGTTCACCTCCTTGAAATATCATCCAATTAAATTCAATAGTGTCATATACCAAGGGATTTTAACACAATAATTGATTCACTTGCGAATTTCATGTTAGAGTAGCATCTAGTGCATACATACATCACAAAGAATATAAAAGTACAAAAATGAAAAACCATGATTCAATTGAACACTAAATGATAAAAAACCGAAATGAAATCCATATGTGTGTGTGTATAATAGAAAAAAAAAGTCAACATCATAAAATCCAAAAAGTACATTGGGGAAAAAACTTGGCTACATCGCCCATACATCATCGTAAAACTAGGACAATACATAGGACTCTACTCATCATCCTGTGGCACATTTTTCTCATGGTAACATAAAAATTCTCGGGCCACTTGGTGTAAAAAATGAATAACTTCCTTAGGAAATCCCACTGTGTGCCTCTGGAGATGATAAGGAACCTCCTTGATCTACATCGCTGGGACTCCCTGCTATGGGGAAAATTCCCCTATACTGGTTCAAAGGTAAAGGTAGAGCGTTAACCCCCTTAAAATATAGTTATATCTTTAAACTACCCTAAAACAAACTAAAGTAAGTGATAGACAAGAAAGGAAAGAGGATTATTGAGTGCACCTTTAGTCCTTGTGGTTGGTGTCGACCTCTTTCACTTGTTGTTGCCTCCTATATTATTGGTCTGCTCCCAAAGTTGACCTGCAAAAGGTTAGAAATACCATGCAACAACATATGATATATCTACTAATCACTTTAAAATTTTAGACATAGATATAAATGCACAAATCAACAAAAGCATGTAGACATAGTGTTTCAGGACAAAAATGAACTCTTTTATTCAATTTTAAGATAAAAAGGATTACAACATTTGTCAAGAATCTCTCCATGAACCAGGTCTAGGATCCTCTATCATGGATCCAAGTGCATAGATCCCATTTTATCTTCTCACAACAAAATTATCACTTAGGGAATGAGGAAGGGTTTCATAAGGAGAAAGGGATGGAGGGTAAGGTTGAGGCCAAAACTCATAATAGTATGCAAATCTTGGGCTAAGAAGGGGAAGGGATTTTGGGAGAGTTTTCTTATTCTCTTACTTGTTTTCATAAATGAAACCCAAATAACTATTTTGATATGATAAACATATGGTTATTCAGTTTGGGGACGGGATACAAGGGGTAAAATGGTTAGGAAACCCTCTATAGCCCGTAAACTTCATCGAATTCCATGAAAATTTATATTTTTTGCAAATTTTGGAGGTAAACGCGAGATAAATAGCATGCATATTGCATATTTGTGTGGGTTAAATAGCATGCAACATGCATGTGTACGCAGGCTATTAGTGCATCAAGGTGTGTACACTCTCCAAAAAATGGTTTTTTAAGAGGAAGCCTCAACAGTATTTTGGAAAAGTATGTAAGTGGAAAGGCCAATGTCTTGTATGCATAGATAAGGAATTTTTGGACTATAAAACTCCCATGGTAATCCCCCTCAAGTTCCTTTCCATTTCCTTAATCCATCCAACATCGACTTCCTCTTACTAATGAGCCTCTCTGCGTCAATGCAATGGTGACATACCTATCAGTCGCATTGTTCCTCG
>SNQJ01S0042813.1:127115-149200 GCA_010110895.2 Picea sitchensis
TAGGAGATTGGATAATGACTAATTATGAATAATAAACAAGGAAAAACCTTAGGAAAAAAAAATCCTAGGTGTGTGTGAAGTAACTCCAACACCCCCCCTGAACATCACTATGGTGAAAATAAAGAATGGGTCTTGGCAACGAGGCCATGTTAGGTACCTAAATAAAAAATATACACTGAAATAAAGTGAGGAAAGAGGGAAAACCTCATGGGAAAAATCCCCCCTCAAGGTACAATGTATGTAGAAAGAAGAACTACAAGTGCTAGACAACTGTGTCCTTCACTCCAAGAGGACTTCCCAGAGAATGGGAATTCTGCTCAGTGAAGGTCTTAGTGAAGATATCTATCGTTTGTTCTGCTAAAGGAAATAATTGTAATTCAATGATCCCCTCGTGTACTAAGTCTCAGATTTAGTGCATGTGGATCTCGATGTGCTTCGTCCACTACATCTGAACTGGATCTCTGCAAAACTTCAGAGTGATATGGTTGTCACACCAGATGGCGATCGCTCGATGAAACACAATGCCCAAATCAGTGAGAAAATGTTGTAGGCACATAGCATGAATGGTTATGTTAACTACCCCTCTGTACTCTACCTCGACTAAAGATAGATCAATGGCAGCTTTCTTCTTGCTCAACCAAAAAATAGGCCTGGAACCAATACTGAGTGAGTAACCATATGTGGACTTGAGATCAATGCTATCTCCAGCCCAGTAGAAATCAATAAATCCGATGAGATCTAATGTATATTATGTTGCATAATGAATCCCAATGGTTATGTTTCCCTGAACGTATCGAAGGATACACTTTGCAGCTTTCCAATGTAGCTCATGCGGCAACTGCATGAACCTGAAAACTGCACCAACTGCATATGATAGGTCTGGTCTAGAGTGTGTGAGATAAAAAAATCTCCCCACTAGCTATCTGTACAGTGTGTTGTCAACTAGTGGAGTCTCCCCACCATCCTCAAGTTTGACTCTTGATAGGAAAGGAGTCAGAGAAGACTTGCAATCTGTCATGTGAAATCTCTCAAGGATATCTCATGCATACTTGGCCTGAGACAGTTTCATGCCTGATGCATCCTGAATGATCTCGAGTCCAAGGAAGAAGTGTAGCGGACCCATGTCCATCATAAAAAACCTATCATGTAGAATCCTCTTGACTACAACAATTGTTGAAGTTGAGAAACCGCTGATCAACAAATCATCAACATACAATACTAAAAGTAGAAGTGAATCCACCGTCCTGAGCATGTAGACATTCAGGTATGATTTACAATTTACAAAGTTCTGTGACAAGAGGTAGGAGTCCATCTTGGCATACCATGCCCTCGGAGCCTGCTTGAAGCCATAAAGTGACTTCTTGAGTCGTCAAACCAAATATGAGTCCTGCATAAATCCCTAGGGTTGCTCCATATAGATCTCCTTAGAGAGATCACCATGAAGAAATGCATCCTTCACGTCCATATGATGGAATTCCCATCCTTTGTTTTCCGTAATGGAAAGTGCCAATCATATGGAATCCATCTTCGCTATTGGAGTGGAGCTCTCATCATAGTCAATATCATGAACCTGCTAAAAGCCTTTGGCGAGAAGCTTGACTTTGTATCTGCTAATATGTCCATCCGCTTCTCTCTTGGTCTCGTAGACCCATATGCATCTGACAAGTTTCCTTCTAGAAGGAAGGGGAACCAGATCCCAAGTCTGGTTCTCGAGGAGGGAGTTGTACTCCTCCTGCATGGTGGATTCCCAAAAGGGATTTCTAACAACCTCACCATAAGACTGTGGATTTGAAGATTGAACCAAGAAAAGATGTTTGGAGGGAAATGGTTCAGTGGTAGTGAGTGCAACAGGAGGCTCCTTGAAATCAGATCGAGTCCTCCTAGTATCAACTGGATCACCAATGAGATCCCCTGCATCCTAAAGAGTAGTCTGTGCCCACTTGGGCCTCTGCTCTGGTTCTGCAACTGCATATGGATGCTCTGACTCTACATATGACTGTACTGACTTTGAATCTAAATCATCTAATTCCTATGAATTAAAAATCTCTTCTGAAGAAGAGCCAACATGTGCATTCTCATCATCTCGAACAGGTAGAAGAGTGAAGGTGTCTACATGCAGTTGTTGAGGTACATGCGAGACACTTTCCTCGAATTGGACACTACGCTCAATGATGAGCCGATCCAAGGAAAGATCAATAAGTCAATATCCCTTCACACTGTTGGGGTATCCAACAAAAATGCACTCATTTCTCTATGGATCATGTCCCTTCCTCTTTTCAGAGGTAATCTGGGCTCATGCACATGAATTGAAAATGTGAATGTGGGTCACTTCCGGTTTGAGACTGCTCCAAACCTCGTAGGGGATCTTATCCTTCATAGATCTATGGGGAGATATATTTTGGATGTATGTTTCATATTTAAGTTCTTCGGCCCATAGTCTCTATGGTAGATACTTTGCGTGCAACATGGAAGATGCCATCTCTTTTAGAGATAAGTTTTTCTGCTCAACAACTCCATTTTGTTGTGAAACATAGGGAACTGTGTGTTGCAATTGAATTCCTTCCTCATGGAAAAGATTATGGATCTCATGATTTACATACTCTCCCCCATTATCAGTTCGAAGGACTTTGATATTCTTTTCGGACTGTGTCTCAACCAAGGCTTTGAAATCTTTGAGGTGTTGAAAGACCTCAGATTTTTTCCCGAGAAAGTAGATCCATGTAAAACGTGAGAAATCATCAACAAAAATGAGAAAAAACCTCTCTTTGTTGATGGACCCATAAGGTCACTATGGATCATATCTAAAGGTGCGGAGGCTCTTTGAGACTTTCCCTTATCGAATTTCTCTTGAGGGTATTTCCTGAGAACACATCCCTCACACACTCCCTTGGAGAAATGGAACTCTGGTAGACCATCAACCAATATTTTATTTATAATTTGTTGCATGTATTTGAAATTCAAATGTCCAAACCTTTCATGCCATATCCTACTACTTTCATCAGCATGAGTAATCAATAAAGCAGAATGATGTTCAATGAATTCAAAAAATATATACAATCTAGACTGATGATTTACCTCACCAGTAGCAACCCTGGAGTTGGTTTGCATGTTGTATATGTCCATGGAATTTGGTGTGAATATCACTTTATTTTCGATGCCAAAATTATTCATCTAATACACAGAGAGAAGGTTGACATAAAGTTTGGGAATGTGCAACACATTCTCGAAGCTTCCATTGGTGAGTTCAATCCTTCGTTTTCCGGTGAATTCGATAGAAGAGTTGTCCCCCATCAGAATAGGAGGACCTTTGCATGCATCCAATGAAGAATATACTGCTTCTGAGGTAGCCATGTGATGTGAGTCTACTAAATCTGCGATCCAAGCATCGGGAGAGGATTTGATTGCAATCAAGGCATGGCTAGAATTGCCTTTCTTGGAGTTTAAATTTTCTAGTTTCTTCTTCTTTGCACCCTCGGGGATGCGATCTCCAAGGTTGTTTTGATGAATAATTTGAGACATCAGATCTATTTTTTTTTGCATGCATGCAGATTTCGGATGGAATCCTTTGTGACAATATGTGCATTTCTCCCCTTTTCTTCCCTTTTTCCCTTTGGATCCATAGGCATCGGTGAAGGGTTTTGTGTACCCTTCCTTCTTCTGATGTGCATGAGCTTTCCATTTATCTTTATATTTATATTTTTGATATTTGTGGCTGCCATCATGCATAGTGAGTTCATGCACCCTTGGGCCTTTGATTGTGCCCATGTTGATGAGCTTGGTTTGCTCTTGTGTCAGGGATTCGATAAAGTCCTCAAGAGAAGGCATCTTCCAGGTCGCTCCAGAGGAGAATATGACAATATGGAATGTAGATATGAATACAGAGAATTCAGGACCAAGCTTGGAGATAATGGTGAGAACCATTTGTTTCTCCTCCTTCGGTTTATCAACCCCACAAGCTTTGAGTTGCGACAGTAAATCCTTGAATTTTGTAAAGAAATCTTGGATATTCTCGAAGATTTTTGGATCCAATGTGAGAAGCTCCACCTATAGAATGTGTCCAGGATTCATCATCCTATTTTCCAAACATCCCTCATATCATCCTATTTTCCAAACATCCCTTCGAAGGTGGTCCAGGCTTCATTGGGAGTCTTATAGGAAGATATATGAAAAAGGAGATCAGGGAAATAAGACTGCAAATTGTTTCGAGTGCCTCATCCATGCGATGTAAGTACTTGGATTTTTCTATGGCTGATATTGTTTCTGTATCTATACTCAATGTTAACCTATACAACCCTCTGGTTTGGATATGTATGGTTATTTTCTCCTTCCATGAAAAATAGTTGTAAGGTGTAACAATGAATTCTTTTTGGAATTCCATCTTTCCTTTGTCTTCAATCTTTTGTACCTGCAAAAAAATTTGGTGTAGCTTTTTCTTAGCAGTCCTTCGGCTCTTATACCATGTAAATGTGTTGAACCTACACAGAATAGATCTAGATAAAAAATAATACACACATTTGCAAAGAGAATTTTAGAAAGAAGAAGAAGGAGAGAAAGAATAGAAGAATTCTCATTAACCATTGTGAATAATGAATAATTTACACATGAGAACCAATGCACCATAGTGGTTGTCTAGAGTGATATGGACACACACCAATAGTTACAAGAGTGAATTGCTACCTAGTCTAGTCTCTCAGGCAGTTACAGGAGTGAACTACCACCTAGTTGAGTTAACTAGTCAACTAGTCTTCAGTTAACTCATTGAACATAGAGTAGTGAGGAGTTAAATCAGGGAATCAAGGGAAATGTGCCATTCTGGTGATGATACCAAGGAAAGGTCTAATTATCATGGCGATGATCCCAATGTTGTATGGTGACAAAACCAATGCAACATCTAAACTCAACTCAACTAGTCAAACTAAAGTGTCAACTGAAAGAGAATATTCTCCAGGTGGAATGTTCTCCCCTAAAATATAGGAGACTGGATAATGACTAATTATGACTAATAAACAAGGAAAAACATTAGGAAAAATAAATCATAGGTGTGTGTGAAGTAACTCCAACACCAAATAACAAGTAGGTCGGGTTTAAACATTAATTACATGGACTCTCCAAGAGACTCACATGCCTATATTAGACAATGTGGTTAAAAAAAGAAAAAAATAAAGGAGCACCCTCCCATCCCCCTCTCTCATGGAATCATAGGCCCCTATATCTTGTCATTGTCTGTCTTGCAACAAGTGATGTATTGGTTTTCATCAATATAGGTAAGTATGACATTTCTAGGCACTCTGTCCTTTTGAATTTACAGGATCACCGACCTAAGTCACATTTACATAATACATTATAGTTCACAGGGATACAAACTGGGGGTGTTACATCAAATCTCTTTTTCCACTTACCAAAAAATATGTGGCCACCACCATAGTACAAAATGAAGAAGAGGCCATAACGAAATCCCAAAATTTTGATCTCATCTATTCATAATCTAAATAACTTTATATGGTTATCCTTGATACTTGGCCCCTACCATTCATCTAATAAATACTTGAAACATGCCATTCATCCAACAGACTGATTAGGTCCATTAACCACCTCCACCCATATGGTATCCCTATGCCTTCATATGACACCAATTAAAAAAAAACATCATGGAGGATCACCATGCTACCCTCCAACTATGGATTCACTTTACATACTGAATCCCCCATTCCCTTCCCCTTCTCCTCCAACAACTAGGGGGCATAGTCCAATGCATCCCATGAATCCTTTGCCTCAATCAATAATGTATATTCCTATGCATATGCATGGACCTTTATGTAACCCAAGTTTTCATTAAGTACCATCAACATCATACAATCCATATGGGCCTCCACAAAAGAGTAACCCATATTATCCATTCCCTCATCCACCACCACCCAATGTTATGACACCATAGGTGCATGTTGGACCTTGACCAAGTTTTGGGAGATCCTTGGTCAAGTTTGACCTATTTTGGGACTTCAACAGCCTGTCAAAGGAGGAGTGCAAGACGAAGCAAAGATTGCGGGATCTCGGCCCCTTTTTGGGTCCTTTTTGGGATTTGGGATTATGTAACGGGTATGAGATGTTGACCCATGGGTTTACCCATGTTTAGGACTACTTTGTAAAGTATAAACAAATGTCTAGGCAATGTAAGAAGAGAGAAGTTATGAATGGATAAGTGCTAGATCTATGTGATTGAAGGATTGTAAGTACTCTGTGCATACTGTGTGAGACTTGCAGAGCTAAGTGCAAGTCATTATAAGAGGCTGTGGAAGGTTGTGTGCTTAGATAAACTCGGGGACGGAGGATCTAGCGAGCTAGACAGATCTCATGTCCTATGCGGAGTAGGGTTTTGAGGCTTTGTGCATGTAACCTATTGAATAAGCTAATAAAGAAGAAGAGTTGGTGGATGTAGCCCCAGGGTGGGGGTGAACCACGTATATGTTGTGTTTCTCTTCTTTGTGCAATGTGTTGATGTGTTTATGTGTTTACTTGCTAACTGATTTGATATAGATGGATAAGATTTGCTTATGCTTTGTGCTAATGATGTATATGGATGTTATATATGACTTATGTGAATCTGCTTAGTGCTTGAATCTACTAGATCTAATCTATCTATGATAAGTGCTTAGATACATCAGATCTGAATGAATGATGTGATGCACTATTTTATCTACGGAGTAGATAGTGGTTAAATATTGATGAATTGTCAGTGCTAAGTGCTTTGTTAAATATTACAATCACAGATCTGTGTCCTAGCTAAGGTTGCAGACACTTGAGTCCTGCAACCACCCCTGCCTCTACCTCGAGTGAGACTTCATCTGCTTCACAGGTGTTGCCAAAAGGGCCAGTAGTTAGGGTTTTGTTGGTGCATTATTGTAGCATTGAACCCTGGGTCTGCCCTTGTGCCAACAAATGGTTCCATTGCCGGGACCTGAAACTGTGATTGCTGGGAACTAAGGAAGAAGGATATTTGTGCAAAGATCTGTCCTAAAACTGTGAAATCTCCATACGTATACCTATTTCCCTAATGCGCAACATTCTACTTGACCTGTGAAGCTCTGTGCCAAGAAAAGAGGTCAGACCTGAAGAAAAGAGGTAAGATATGTAAGCTTTGTGCTCTGATAAAGGTAAGAATAGTGAAAAGTTCTAGATCTGAAAGCTTTGTGCTCTGTAGAAGTAAGATAAGGGAAATTTTTGTTTCAAAAGTATGGATCTAGGTATGTTTAATATATTCTTTCCTAGCTTGAAAACTAGGGCACTAATAGATGAAAGAAAGTTTGATATGTGTAGATCTGATAAGAATAGTGAAAGATATGTTATAGCTATGCATAGAAAGAATGTTTGGACTAATAATTGGATGCAGGATCCTAGAAATAAATTTTTGCAGGTTAGCTACCATGATTCTAGCGCGCAGTACAAGAAAGGTTGGGGATCATTTAAAAAAAAGAGAGGATTAAACCTCTATTACAGTTGCAGAAAAAAAGGACATATTGCTAAGGAGTGCCCTAGGAGAAGACCTAGTTGTCTTTGTTGAAAAGCTATGGACCATGAAGTATTGAATTTCCCTAGAATGATTGCTAAGCTTGAAGGAATGAACACAAAACAATAAAACCCTAAGGCAGATCCAGAAATGGAAAAACCTCAGAAAGACTCAGAGAAAGTATTTCTACAAATAAAAGAAACCCTGAATGACTACCGACATGCCATCTTATCAGAGAACTTCAAAGAAAAAGAATGACTTGAAGCAAGAATAGGAGACTTCGACATTGACTGTTGTTGGCCCTTGGTTATGGAAGAGAGTGGAACAAGGAAGAAAAGGTGAAATGCGCACTTCACAGAAGACAGAGTGACTGTCATTGGGTCGAAGTAAGCAGAAGAGAAGAAAAGATGGAGTGAAGTATGGAAAAGCAAGTTGTTGGATGATAAGATTGAGGATGACAGATCAACAAGGAAGATGGATCGAGGACAACTCAGGAAGTGGAGAAAGACACCATTGGATGCCTTGGAGCACCGTGTGAGAAGGAAGGAAAGACACGCTGGCGAAGCCCAGAAAAAGCAGATCAAGTTCACCTAGGGTTTTAGACTCCTAGGGTTTTTGGTATTTAGGGTTTTCGCACCTAGGTTTCAACCGAGGGCTATCAATGAGGTATTGTAATGTATAAATAAAGGTCAAGAGGACCTATGTCAGGTGGGTACGCTATTGTTGGTGATCTAGCTACAATATTGTGTGAGAGATCATTGTATTAGGAGAGAGAAGTGCTGAGAGAGAGAGAGCCTTTTGGTATTGTAAGATCTTCAACTGTGTGTGAAGGTCAAGTCCTACAGCTGTATGCGTAGGAAGGGGAGTGAAAGAGAGAAGAGAAGGAGGATATGCTAGCTAAGAGCACATATAAAAATTGTATGTTTTACCTTAATAAATAATAAGCACAGTTCTGTGGACGTATCCCTAGAGAGAGGGTGAACCACGTACATCTGTTGTTGTGTGTGTGATTGATGCTTTTATCTTTGTTGTTGTTATATGGTTATCTACATTATTGTATTATATCAGATCTATAGATGTGAAGGATAGATATAGCTTGATAAGTGATAGATGCATGTTGTGTTGCTACTGTATTAAGATCCACTTGACATTCCCCTGGTTGTAGACATCTTTGTCCTGCAACCCCTTCATAGCTACTTCGGGTGAGACTGCATCTGCTTAGTAGATGTTACTGAAAGGGGCAGTAGCTAGGGCTTGTTGGTGCACTCTTGGAGTTGAAACTTGGGTCTGCCCCTGTGCCAATAAATGGTTCCGTTGTCGGGACCAAAATCTTCATGATGGAATGTCAAGGTGGTTCCCATCGAATAAAAAGATTCAAAAGTGGATAGAAGATCAAGAGAGGGACTTCACTGAAGCCCAGAATAAGAAACCTAAGTTGACTACTGAAGATTGGCTACAAAGATACATATTCACCGACATTCACGAGATCTTCTTTGGAGAAATCCACCAGGAGTTGTTTGAGTGGTTGTCTAGGTTAGTTGATACCCAGTTCTAGATCAGATCTAGACCTCCTATAGTTTGGAAATCAACGCTGATCTAGAAGGTCAAAAGTGTTGATAATGCCATATCCAGAGAAGTAGATCATTGGTTTGATAGTACCATTGGAGGGTATATCACCGAGTTTGCTGTTGACAAGGTAGAATAATATAGCCAAGCCAAGAGATACTTTTTCAAAGGCCCAGAGGAAAATGTTTGCACTTTCTGAAGTTGAGAATCAAGATGTTGTTGCTTGAAAAGAATGTCTTGAAGATATAGTAGATCAGCTAGATTTGAAAAGGCTAATGTTCAAGAATCCAGACAGTGACAACTATTGGAATATTGATTGTTGTCATTGATGTCAACCCTAGTCATGGGTTTTGGACTGCAAGATTGATAAAGGTATTTGGACATGAAGGAAAATGCACATGCATATACAACCCCCATGAATGGATAGTATACATCATGATTTTTCCGGTGGTATGTGGCATGTCACATGGATCCTCATGGTTGAGGAGAAATGAATTTTTGAAGATGACAAAGTGAATTAAAAGGAAGTACATGTAGACCACGAAAATAATTAAAGAGAAAATAATTACAAAATGAAAGTGTCAAATTCATTTCAATGTTGAAAGTGACATAAAGGGTATAAATAAGTATCATTATACATTCGTTTGATACAATTCAAATTTCGAGGAGGGAAGAAGAAGAAGTAAAAGAAGGCGGTTCAAGGAGGATGAAGTCTTTTGGTGATGTGTTCTAAGGTATGTGTTATTTTCAGGTCATCTTACCATTTTGCTATAACTTTTTTTTCTAGAACGTTCAGATGGTGAAATCACTATGGTATTAAGAATACATATCAAGGTACTTCTGGTAAAATTTCAGCTCTTTATTTGCTATAATTGTGGAGATACACTCTCTGGAACTATAGGGTTTTGTGACCCAGGTCAAAGCTAGTCAATAAGTAGGTGTTACAGGTAAAACAGTCATAGCTTTTTCATATCTGAGACTCCAAATGTAGTGGACCACTTCCATTGGAAATAGTACGGATTTTAGTTACTTGTGTGCTATTTTCAGAATCGAATGTTAAATATTGAGCCCGGGCATTACAGTACAAGTTGGGTCTTCTAAGCAGACCAGAATTGAATAATAAAGTCTACCATTCTATAACCTCTTTTTGGGGAGGATTCAAGGAGTGAAAATTAGGAGAGTTTCAGAGAATACATTGAGAGTAATATTATCTACAGGGTTAGAGTACTCCAATAATTGAATAATTGCCTAAATTGAAGAAGTCTCGACTTATTATCGGAGTTCTATGTGATGATTGGTTGATGGTGATGATTTAATGTAAAGTTTTATTATCTCATATATTCTTGGGTGGAAGGAAGGGCAAGGATAGAGTTCAAATCTCTCTTGATATTGGAGGATTGTATCTCCTCTTGGGAGGTTATCCCTCCTTTACATTTGGAAGGCTGTGGCTACCTTTGGAAGTCATTACTTCCCTTAAAAAAAAACTATTGATTATTTATCATATATTGTGCATGTGTGGTGTATTGTGGTGTATTGGTGTAACTCTTATAATGTGTTCATTGCTCATTGGATATAGTGAATGGTTTAAGTATAAGTTGAAAAAGGTTTTAAATTGTGCCAATCTTGATTCACCTATGATATCAAACAACGACATAGAAAATTTGGACACTCGATGCAATGGGAGAGTATTGTCCAGAGTTTCACCTTGAGAACTTGTTTAAGAAAAACTACGAGGAATAGGGTTTCTCTGATTGGAAGAGGTATATCTGACAGATGAAGAATATTCATAACCCACCAGAGAAGAAGAAAGCGAAGATGAAGAACTTCCACGGAACAAGACATAAACCTCAGGAACTGCAGAGACTAATGAAGTAAGTACTATTAACCCTCTTATTACCTCAACAGTGCTAAGTAATCAAAATAGTTAGAGTCACCAGAGTCCTCAAAGAACTAATACTAGTAGTTCAACATCTACTCGGATAGGAAACCTATGCAACTTCATGGAAGATAATATGAGGGCTCCCTATCTTTGGGGAGATGGATCTAAAGATCTGATCATCACTGGTTCCTTTGTGAGACCATATGGAACATTAAAAATGTCTGGAGTAAGTTGTTAAAAGAAACTAGTTTAGCACTACACTGAGGGATTGCGTGTTGAGTTGGTACATGAAGATTGTCCAAGACTTACTTGTGACCTAAGCCTTGAATGAAATCAAGAACCGTTGATTAGGGAGTTTCAGAAAACTAAGTCAGAATCCAAATGTATTACAAATATGAAAGAGATCAGCGGAAAGGTAGCCGAACTGTTTGGGATATCAACAAAGATTCAAAGAAGATAGTTCATACAGCTACCACGGGAATGGTTTAAGATCCCAGGATAAGCCGGGGTATAAATGTGGTTCATGCTTCTGCCACATATTGAGGATCCCTTGATGCAACAAAAGATTGATTCATAGGTAGAAGAATTAGAGATCGCCATGAAACCAGAATCATCCCCTATGGGAGAATATAGCAGGTATGGAGCTAGATCATGGAGTCAATTAGTTTGTATTTGCAGGTTGAGGACATGAAAAGGACAAGGGGAAAATACATCTAGTGTATCAAATGAAAATAAAAGAAGACCATGGAAAAAGGAACACTGTCCCTTGTGTCACAAATATATAGCCTTGGGAGCTCCAAGCCCTTTGAAGAAATTCACATTAACCTGGTGTGAAGTATGCATAAATCGACATTTCCCTGTTGAGTGCTACTACATCTAGAAATACATTCAGACCCCTACAAACTTGTGCACGTGCGTAAATTAGTAGGGCATGTTGATCGATATTGTAGAGCTTATCATCTCATGCATCAAATATCGGATATATATATATATAATATCAAGGAGAAGTACATCAAGAAGGAATCACTACCGATTATAACTCCCCGGAAGAGGAAACTTCAACCCTTTTGGTGGATTCAGAGGAAGAGGACTAGGATGAGGTATGGGTCGAGGCCGATGACAAATAATTTGTTATAACTGCGTGCGACTAGAATCTATGGATTTTAGAACCTTTATACCGCACAACTATTTCAACTCCTTGAGCATGTCATTGAGGGTACGTCACATGCTTCTAAGCAAAGCTTCGGGGGAAAGGCGAGGGACCTCCATGGAGACAGTAAAGTGCGATTGATATATGTTGAGCCTCGCGGAACATACCCTAGAGTCATTGTTATTACTCAAGGAGTCTTTTACAAAAGGAGGATAGAATGAGAAGCCCAAGGAAAGATTGAAGAGAAGACGGTATCAAAGTCTATGGATAAGACTCGAGTGATGTAAAGAAAGAAAGACAAACATTCTAGGAGGAAAGACAAGATTTCAAGGGATACCAAGGTTCTTCACTTGAAAAGCCAGAAATAAAAGAATATGGATGCCTCAGGCATTTGATCATTCGACTTCAACGAAAGAAGGAAAAAAGGTTGGTGATCTCATCAAATTTTTGTAAGCAGCCATTGAAGTTGATTAGGGATGAAAACGTTGTACAAAGAACTACATAGCAATGAGGTAGTATAGACTGGGAAGATAGACCCTGCGAATAAAGGCTGATTACACCAAATTGGTAGAAGAGAGAGAAGGACAAATAAAGAATTACACTTGAATGCTCGGATATGAGAGTATGATATAGACTACGTGGTCCTCAACTTAGAATTAGAGTCAAATATGATATATATGAAGCAAACTTGGGCACTAATGTGAAAACAGGTTGATCTATTCCCACAGCTGGAACTTAGGATGGTTATTAAATAAGTTGTATTCATTTTACAGACTGATTGGAGCATGTCCCTATTATGGACATCGATGGGGTAAGAACATTTTCAGATTTTGAGGTGATTGAAATAGTTGATGAGAGGCATATACATGTTGTTAGGAATTGATTGGTGCTAACAATTCCATTGTAGTTGATCTGAAGAAAAGGCATTATGACCTTTGAAAGAGATGGCCTTAAGGTCATTTACCCTTAGATCGAGATGAAGGTCAACGATACATAGAGCCCATTAGAGAAAAGAAGACCATGCATACAAATTGTAAAACATATACAAACTAACAACCAGACAACAAGATTACATCAACCCTACAGTCAATAGGAATCTGAGTTGGCAAAGTGACAAAACATGTTCATCCAAATTCGGAAAACCTTTGGAGAACATATGTGTTGTGTGTGGGAATCCCTCCTATGGACTAGCATTAGGGTTTTGTATCATGCATGCATAAATGACCTAAATATTCTTACTTTTACCATCATCCCATGCCTAAACTCCATTACTCATATGTAAATAAAAGGCTCAAAAGATTAAGTTAGCCGTACCTTTTTTTTGTGTTTGATGTCGATCCTTTTGGCGCTTGGTCATTCTTTATTTGCAACTCTCCTCCTAAGGTTGAACTGCATTCACAAAGACAAACAAATAACTCCATGTATTTGATCTATGAACTAATGGGTTATAGATTTAATCAATGGTGCAATCAATATTCAAATGTGAAAACAATCTCATATGGCGGGACGGGTAAAGCAATTCTTTTATTAACTTCACAATGATACCTTACAATGATAAAGTTGGCTACTTCTCCTCGATCCTAGTCCTGGGATCTTATTCCACTCTCTTCCAACTACTTTTCTCTATACTTCTCTTTAAACAAGGATGGCTAAAGGTTGGGACAAAGGGGAGATAACTCAATCGGGTATAGTTCTTTACTATGATTTTCCTCTCTCGCGCACAAATGGGACCCTTCTTTTATAGGTTAGAAGGAGCTAGGTATTTGGTGAAAATACCGGTCGTGCATGGATGAAAGGTTTACTTGCAAAGATGTGTGTTTAAATCGACAAATTTCAGATACCGTGGGTTGTCTTAGGTCAACTACCATTTACACGATGCGGTAATGGAGGCATTAGGCCTTTATAAAGGTTTTTAAGAAGAGTGAATTCATTAGTGTTTTGGCAAAGAAGGAATATGAGATGGCGTAATGCCATGTAAGCATGTTGGTGTAAATTAGGGTTATAAAGGATACCCCCTAATGTGTGAGGAGTCAAAGAGCATGTCGATGGCGAAATACGTGTCTATTAATCTTCACCAACGTTTCAAACAAGTGAGCCACGGGACGAGAAATGCGAGGTGCCATCTGCCAAAATAATAATTGTCTCACTGAGGTGGGCATACGCATGTTTGGGATGAAATAAATCATGGATTTTATTTAAATACACTGCATATCCATGTCTTATAAATGTATAAAGTGTAGCCTTGAGCAATACACAATGGTCATCTCGAAATAAAAATATATACATGTAGAGTGTCCATATTCTACAAGCTAATGAGCGATGGTTGGAGATGAGTTCTTCAAAGATCAAGCAACAACTTAAAAATATTCAAAGCACTACGGGTGGGAGAGTAATATGAGTGTATGAATTCACTACCCGGAGGTCTTCTGAGCAACGGTTCGTTGGTCATGGACTAGAGAATCTTGATGATGTTGAAGGCTTCAGTGATTTGAACAAAGACTTGATTGGACTTTGAGGATGGTCGGGTATGAGGACAAGATACATATTGTAGAGGGTCTGACTCAGGATTAGTGAAAAATTTCCCTTGGATAATAGCACAACAAAATATGAGACTTCGAGGCGACATGGCATTAATATAAAGTTTGTGAAGTGATGCAAACTCTCATATGTTTGGAAGAATAACCAAGCAGAGGAATAAACTCTAAGTAACAGAACAACTTCCCTAAGGTCATAAATCTAGAATTGAGACAAATGGAAAGATATTAGCTTCATCCAAGAGGGTGACTCATTATGCTGCCAATACAAAGAAAATACTTTTCCCTTCCTCTTTTTGGGGTATATTTGATTTTTTTGTTTGTTTTGTATTTTTCAATAAATTTGAAAAGAATAAAAGAATGTTACGTTACAAAGGGAGGGATGAGTGTTGAAAACATGCAAGTTTGAAGTAGGCACAAGGACAAGACTAATGTTCCAAAATGGGACACTTTCGGGAAAAACCCCTCACATTACAGGGCCAAAAGGTAATAGGAATGGGAGGCAGTATAAGGCTTGCGTTATGAGGCATGTTTCAGATGGTTTGATTGAGAGAAACATGGAGCCAACGTTAGGCCAAATACAGTGTAAACATGGTTAACAAAACCTGATGGTAACATCCTTAGTGTAATTTAAAGAGCGAGAGAAGGTAAGCTTTCGGTTTCATATTTAGAGAGTTTGAAAAAGCGTAAAGGAAATCAATGGGGTGCCTTTTGAGGTAGTCTATTAGGTTCGAAAAGGGGTAAACTAGCACTTGAGCAAAGGCGTCTATTGAAACCATTTTAGCGAGGTGTGATAAGGAACAAGATCACTTTCGACAATTTTTTCATTTTCACGGATGCAGAAAAGCAGCTATGGAATCCATCGAGGAGTGTTCTTTTGGACCATTTTACTTGAGTGTGTGAAAAGAATAAAAGTCCTTTGGATGATCTTTTCAATTTTAGGAGTCGAAAAGAAGAGCTTAACTAGGAGGACTCCATGGGGGGTTCCTTACCGTAAATTTAGTCCCTCGGGCCGAAAAAAGTGTTAAAAATTATACGAGGGTACTCTTCTATGGATCCAAAGCCTCTAGAGTATACCATTGTTCCTCTGAGTTGTGTCCGGGCCAGAAAAATGGAGTAAGCTTCTGAGTCCAGGATGACGTAACTTCAAATTTCAGTTTATTGAGCATGAAAGGCCACAAGATGGCTCGTTAATCCTTTCATGTTTAGAGAGGGTTTGAAAAGGGCTTAAAGAAGAGACGGGTTATGTTTTAGAGTCGGGGTGATTTCAAGTGATAGAGAGTGCTTCACAAAATATGAGTCTCAAAATGTCAGGGGAAAAACCAAGGACTCCAGAGCCTCTGATCATTAGTGGCAGCATAGACACCATAATCCAACCCGATGTATCTACAGGGCATCCATGTTTTGGTAAAAGCTCTACCACCAAATCGTGACACTTCTAAAGAAGTAGTAATAGTGGTTCCATGTAAACGGGTAAAAGGTCGATCCTATAGCAAGGGATAAAGGAACAACTTGATATACAAAAGTAGAGGGGTGTGTTGTGGGTGAAACAATCCATCCGTCCAGCTGGGAGAATGGAACGGTCAGGAGTTGTCCACAAATGCTTAATCCGTTTAGTATATGGACCACCACTGGCAGGTTAGCAACTCAGTTAGCCCCGCTCTGAGTCTCCTAAGGAAACCAAAGAAGTAAAGGATAAATAATAATAATCTAAACTAAGAAAACTAGAAACTAATCAAACAAGCTAAAACAAACTAACTAACTAAAT
Source organism: Picea sitchensis (assembly GCA_010110895.2). NCBI lineage: Eukaryota > Viridiplantae > Streptophyta > Pinopsida > Pinales > Pinaceae > Picea > Picea sitchensis. The sequence continues at coordinate 143,517 of SNQJ01S0042813.1, forward strand.
GAAATAAATTAAAATGGGAAACTAGAGAACTAATAAGAAACAGGCTTAAGGTAACTATACTAATCTTGCATAGTCACCACTAACTATTATGTATTTACATGATACTACAACTTTCTGATTATATTAACTCCAAATCAATCTACTAATTATCGGCTATGTTATTCCTTATTCTGGAAATGTACACTATGGACAACCTACGGATTTGATTAAAACTTGCAAAACTCATGTATTTATTTGAGGCGACTAAGAATCTATTTTTTTTATCTTTTTATATTTTATGAAAAGGAAGTCAGCATATTGAAATCAAACATTAGTCTATCTTACTGATATCAAACAATGTAATATAAATCTAACTAACCTATTATTTATATTAAACTACTTAACATAAATAGTAAATATCTAACTATTTGACCTGGAAGCGCTCCAAGTTTGCTCTGTGTATGATGTCTTCGTAAGCTGGTTTTAGGAAGAAATTCACACCATTTGTAGCTTTAAGCTTCTACTTAGGGATCAGCTATAATGCTTCCAGAAGTAGGATTCTGGGACAAACAAGACAAAAGAAATCATAACAGTTTTTTTGATTATAAATTCCTGTAAAAGGGAAAACCTATTATGCAACAAATTCATGTATATGATAATTCAGTTCATAAAGAGACAAAGCTATCATTCATAAAGCTGAGGTCCTTAAGCACATTATATATCTTTTATCAAATTGGAAGTAACAAAGGTATGCATAATAATAAAATTATATCACTTGAATTCGATTTAGATAACAAAGTAATACTAAACCGGAAACCAAAGTGATATACAAAACTTGGAACAAAGTGTCAATGTATTGAAAAGAAAAGCTATAACAACGCATCAAATTACGCTCGGTCCGGTTCAAAATCACATATCCTTGTTCTCTAGCTGGGGATGATCGATTATTACAAAATCCTAAGTTTAAATAGGTTTCTCACAAAAAGGTGAAAACATCCTTGTGAATAATAGTATGAGTTTACACAATGGGAATAATCCCAAAATCCCATAAACTAAGTAACTTACTAAAATGCAAGTAAAATCATGCAGATCATCCCCTAGCGCCCATAGTATCATTGCAAATTCGAATTGCCCTACAATAGACACTAATCTTGAAGTTAGAAGATTGTTTTATTGAGAAATAATAACAAAGTTGACTCTCTAGACCAGCTACAGAATCAAAACGATTATGTAGCTGAGTCTAAAATAGTAAAATTACCGGATATAAATCAAATCAAATTGAACCTCTAATAATCACTTTGAAATAATCAACACATTACTAATGATTAGATCAAATAAAACCGAACAAAACACAATCGGAATAGGTAGAGATACAATTGATACAAAATAGGAATTCTCTGTTTCAATTGTTCTTAAAATCGAATCAAATCTTAACGAGAATGTTCCAAGAATGCCATCAATAACAAACCAAAATCGTGTGAGATACAAATCATCATTATCGATAAGCATAAGATTCATACCATTACCAATATAGAAAGCATTTACGATTTCACATCCAACGTATCCATAGAATCAACCGATTCTATTCGTTATGTTTCAAATAATTTTGCAAGTAAATTCATAGCTGTAATTGCCTAATTAAAATCTGCTTGGTCGATATAATTCTAGTAAAGAAACCGATGCATGAGTTAGCTGGCCAATGTAATGGGACTAACTCCACAAATATCGACTCAGCAGTCTTCACGTTAGATCACAGAGTTTTGACAGAGTCATCAAACACGGTTTTGACAGAGTCATCAAGCGAGACATTTAATTATAGACACAAATCAAAGATTTGATACAATCAACCCATCCAGTAGAATAAACACTTGTTATCATCGAAATACAACTAGCATCGTAGCAATTGTTTATCCATTCGAAATGTGATCATGAAACAAATGACATATGAATTGGTCGTACTACCAAATTACAATTAACACTGTCAACCAATTGGCTCATCGCATCGCTATGAGGATATATCTAATCGAGCAATGATATCGTTTGTATTTCAAGAATAGGAAAGATATTAAATAACAACATATTCAAATTCGATTATGGTCAATCAAAATAAATCTAATCAAAACCAATCAAAATCAAAACGCCATGAACAGAGTCAACCATATATAAGCCAGGCTTGTGATGTGTATAAAGAGGAAAATTACTGGCGAAATATTATTATTATTATTATTATTCTACGCTTGAAGCTATATCAATTTCAATTGACAGATGCGATGCTGAACTTCGGCGTTTTTTGAGCGGATGCGACCAGTTTGTTGATTTTTTATCATTGGTAGCGTTGACGGTGAAGCTTTTTCCGCTTGGTTCTCAAATCATGAATTTTGGATTGCAATTTAGGGACATCCAAATAGTATCTCTAACCCGCAGTCCAAGCGGGTATGAAAACAACCTTTTGTGGCCGAAGGGTTTGATGATGATTCGAGGTTTCATGAGGTGTGATACCGAGGAAGTCGGGTTATCAAGACAAGGAGGCAAGTTGTCATGAGAATGCGATGGAGTTTCGTCCACCCGCGAAGCCCTCTTCGGTGAGAAAGCGCTCAATGCGGTCGAGTCCTCGCCCGACCACGATAGGCTGTGTTTGTGAGGAGAAACCCGTTGCTACTCTCCATCGAGAGTCGCACTTTGCATTTTCTTGTTTATGGCGTACGATCTTAAGCTCTAGCTGGTTATGGGCTTGGCAACGAATCCCGCGACCATGGCGAATTCGTGGTGGTAGGGTTTGGGTTACATTATTAAAACCTTTGAAGATGCAGGGTAGACTTACTCTCGGATACCACGGGCTTATCGACCTGTGAAGGTTCTGATTCCTCAAAGTATTATGGTTGAAAATGCGTCACCCGAGGAATCACCGTATTAACCCCAATTCATAAACAACAATAATTTTAACCAAACCAACATGGAAGAGGCTAGTGTTAGCCTGACTTTGCTTGTACTTCTTAGCCATTTTAAATACTTGGTCGGATAATGCGGCATGCTAAGCTCGAAACCCATAAACACCATTAATAGCGTAGATGAAGCGGGGAAAAGCAAATCCATACACGCGCTAAAGTGATGGAGTAGCGATAATCATCAGTAGATCATACCAGTGAGGTTTCAACATCTTCACAGGAGTAAAACCTGTTTACCCGCGACCTCATGTCAGAGAGTACCGAGAAATAACAATGTCCACGGGACATCATTTACCTTGTAGCTTTTACCATTTTTTGTCCCTTGACAGGTAGGCTGGTTGCCAAGATGAGGAAATGTTCAGTGATTTCAATTTGGACATCTCAACTTTTAACCGGCGGTAGGTCGAATGGCAGTGCAGTGCAACGAGATATTAAAACCATCGAACTTCCTTATAATGAAAGCCACGGGAATTCTTCCAAGATTACATTTGTATGCACCATCAGATATCCATTAGCACTTGGCATCCATTAGGTTCGGCCCTCACAACTTAGATCCATAACCTCTATTCATGGTAGGATTCACCGAATGAACAATGCACGGAGTGAATACGATAGGGTTTCATGCGGTTTGAATGTTCGACGAGACCGAAACAACTCCATGCGTGCGAAGGTGGTGGGATTACCATTGCCACGCATTGCATTAATATTTTGCTTTGAGCTTTAAAACCATCCATTTAAACAAATGCATCGACCAGCGAATTGGTAGGGTTCACACCGAATGAACAATGCACAGAGTGAATACGATAGGGTTTCAATAGTTTGAATGCTCGACGAGACCGGAAACAACTCCATGCGTGCGAAGGTGGTGGGATTACCATCGCCACGCACTGCATTAATGACCTGTACAGAGCTATTAAAACCATAATCATTTAAAACAAATGCATCGGCCAGCGAATGGGTGAATCATCACTTCTACGTGCCATTCATTCGAGTCAGAACCAACACCTCATATGATAATTATGCGCCAAGTGTTAAGTCTAAATCAAACACAGTACCAGCATTAACTATCGATCTATCGTGCCAATCAATCGTTTAACCACAGGGTTTACATAGCTCGGGACCATGAAACATTCAACATATAATCCAACTTTGCGAATAGTATGCCAAGTATTAATTCGTGAAGTCGAATATGATCAATCCATGCGCTTTTAAACCATTGTTATTACACCTTGTAAACTTGCCAATGTATTTGGTGCACATTGTAATGTTTGCATTCTAATCTTTTGAGAACAATTATGATCCAAAGCTTTTCATATAATGACTGAGTGAGAATCCATAATAAGGATAAAAGCAATAAGACGAAATCCATTACAATGTTCATAAGATCAGAACAAAACCAATAAATTTTATGCCCAAAGGTTTAGCAATCAAACATATCTGAATGCGTAATCAAGACATAAGATCGATAAATCCTTTAGCAGTCATGTGATAAAGTGTCTTTCAGCAAATCAACCCAAAAAGAGACGACAATATAAGCAACGAAAGAGGTGTTTTCACACTTGCAGTTGTGAAAACTGAATCGAGATTGAATTGTAATTGTCGCAAAAATGAGATGAATGTCCATTAGCACAATCCGACTATAATTTGTTGTAATACGACAAGGGGTGTAGGCAGATTTTTGAGAGCAACCAAAAAAAATTGGGTTGGCTGCCAACAATGGTGACACACTGGACGAAGCAGTTATCTCTGTGAAAAGCAATGAATTTAGATCAGGACAGCAAAGAAAAATTCGACTTACAACAACAACCAGAAAATTGTACTACATCATCATCAACTATCTTTTCCAGCAAAGTTTTAAAAGATGCAAACCAATAACAGTCCTAAAGATTAGCAAGTCATGATTTTTATGATAGAATCTTCAATACTATTGGCATGGCCACTGCTGCCAGCAGGCGTCCATAGCCTCGACAGGGTTTCCATTTAACCCACTCGGACGTCTTTATCATATCAAGAAGCTCTAGATTAGAATAAGGACTTTTAAAAGAGGTTTCTTATAAATTTTTAGATTTTCATTTACCCAACATTGATTCACTGCCAGCAGGCCTGTTTAGTACCCTGGCGAAGTTGTCTTGGCGCCATGCTTGCATTGCCCCGCTGCCAGCGGACCTGTTCAGTATCCCAGCAGGTTTACAAACACTTCCCACAGCTCTTATTGATATTTTTATTTTGTAGATGGCTGAGCGGGGTGATGCTGAAAAATCTTGATATTTTTTCATATTTTCAGACCTCATTCGAATTTTTTAAACACTGTCCTTATTCATCTCCAGAAATGTTTTATTTCTAAAACAACTTACTTTGGCAGGGAGACATCCTATTGAGTCATTCCTCTATGGAAAGGGGACAGCATAAAAAGATAAAGATAATCATGACGAACTTCACTTAAAGATTGAAATTAGTAAACTTCTTTCAAACAACATTTTCCAATATCATTCTCAGAAATATATATCATTGATGTATGTACAATCTTTCCAGAAGTTATTTCAGCGAAGAGATTTTTCAATGGTCTATGTCTGAAAGGCTCAGTATATAAGCATGCATATGCTTTGAAAAATCATAGAAAACACACCAAACTGATCAATCAAATCAAAACCAGAAAATGAAAACAAAAACAAAAATAAGAAGGAAATATTTACATAATATACAAAGGTGGAAATCAGGCAAAGTATCTTTTGAGGGCTTGGCCATTCACCGGGTAGGTGT
>SNQJ01S0042814.1:2158-12466 GCA_010110895.2 Picea sitchensis
TAGGAAAAACTAGTATAAATAGATGAAAGAGTAAATGAGAAAGGACATTATGTTGTCATGATAAAAGACAACATGAATACAATTTTCAGGACCACATGTAAATGATTGTGAAAAATAATGAACTAAATAATTTTCAATTGATATGGAAATGAAACTGTAAAGGATGCCTATGGTGGGAACACACCAAACATGCTAAATCATGTGATTAAGTGCATGGAAGCATTGAATGAAAGCAAGTTGAAAACATAAATGACATGCTTTTAATGTATATTTGGAATACATCATAGGAATGCATGTTTATATTCCTTATGGAATATTTGGTAAACAACTAAAGTGGTNAATCATGTGATTAAGTGCATGGAAGCATTGAATGAAAGCAAGTTGAAAACATAAATGACATGCTTTTAATGTATATTTGGAATACATCATAGGAATGCATGTTTATATTCCTTATGGAATATTTGGTAAACAACTAAAGTGGTAAAGATGAAGCTAACTCAAGGTTGAGGCCATCAAAGTTAGTGATGGATATGCAATAAGGAAGTTGCATGTCGAAGGAGTTCCCTGTGAAGGAACTGTGTAAAGACTATGTCAGGAATATTTTTAGTTAGTGTTTGGAACGTGTCAATGTTATTCTCCTTCTGTTCACATAATATGTCTCATGTTTTCTTTGCAAGGGTTCTATTGATGAGGGTTTATGTAATACCCCTGTTTCCCCCAACTTGTAATTAATAATTACTTATTATTACCATGTTATGGCATGTGAAGAATGCAAATGTATTATTTTTTATATTTCCAATAGCTGGTGAATCCTTGAAGTACTGGTCATGATATCACTAGAGGAAAGAGTGAGGAAACTGTAGAGAGAGTTCATTATGTCAAAATGACTCAAATTATCTTTGCTAAAATAATAAGCATGATGATGATTCCAAGGAGAAATCAGACTATCAATGAATGAGAAAAGGATTGGTGGTCGAACTATCAACTACCCCAATGAATGGAAGCGTGGATGGTGTAGCCGAGGAGACAAAAAATTGTTAGCCCAAAGTACCATAGAGTGTAGTTTCCTGCAGGCCCAGATTTAACCGAGTTCCTTCTGACAGAAGGAATAAGACAGGTCCATAACCTCCCTGGAAAAAAAAGGAGAGGGTGTGCAAGAGAAGAAATATACTAGAAAAAGAAGAGAGCGGGTCAGGATCTCTAGTTCAGAGAATAACGAAAAGAATAATGTGTTCTTGTTACAGGAGAGAAATATAGGAGGAATTCATTCTTTGAGGAAGAGAATTGCTGAAAAGAATGCACGAGAATGTGCAATAGAAATATCAGAGAACTCATGGAAGAGTTTTGAACTGGAGCATAGAAGACCCGAAGCCCATACTGGAGAAAACAAGGGCCACGGGCTTGGTGTTGGCTAGAAATAAATCAATGTTGGAAGGAGAGGGTGTTGAGGGACAATGTAGTTGTGATGTCGAGGGACAATGTAGTTGTGAAGGGACTCTCTTGCATAGAGGAAATCCAGCTGGGAAGACATTTGATAAACCCTGTGGAGGTCCTGAGATCAGTGGGGAAGAAGGGAGACTTCTACTGCTGCCAAAGAGGTGGAGGAGACTAACCTCCCAGATACCTTTCTTGATTTTGAAAAGAGAACCCAAAAAACCTACCCTGATAAGAAGGTTGCAAGTTTGATGCTAAGGGAGCTCCTGATAAACTTCGCAGAGGCTGTGATAGAGAGAGGATCTCTGAAAATTTGCAGAATTTTCCCTAGTGATATCTTGGCTTGGCTCAGGGGTGGCGAGAGTGCTAAGAGTGAATCACTTTGAGCCTACGATTGGGTGGAAAGGTGAACACCCACAGTTAGTTCGCTAGTTGTAACTTGTAATAGATAAGTATTTCATATACCCTGTTCATTTGAACTGAAATGTAATGGTTGAATGTTTGTAATTGTGTTAAAATGTTCCTTGCGTGAAATTGATGGCAATAATGTTTATTGCTCCTCTATAAACTGTTGCATTTGAATGGTTATAAGATGACAAGTTTGGCCTCTGTGCTGGTTGGAAAATTCTCAAGAGGTTATCCCAAGGATCAATTTTACAATTCTAGAGTTGGGATAGACTCTATGGGACTGCCACATTCTTGTTGACCCCTTGAAAATACTTTCTCCTATTGTGGAATTCGAGCTTTATAGACCAAAGGCGCTTCCTTTAAACCATTCGTTCAAGTGACCACGGGCTCATGCCCACGACCTTTAAAAAATCTCGGTTAAGAGTGAGGAGTGTAGCCTTTAGAGCTTGAAAAAGTTCCATAGGACCAGGACCATGGAACCCTTCGCTACACTAAAAAAGGAGCTAAGTTATTCGGGCTTCGGGACTCTGGTTGTTCGGAGCTTCGGGGTGAATGAACATTGCAACGTCCTAAATGCGTCGAAGGTGATCTGTCAGACCGATAACTTGACGGTTGACCTGCAATTAACAATCATTTACTCGTTATCATGGGATTCATCCCCCTGTTAAACCCCGATCTACTTCTCGGTCGTGAAGTAACGTGAGTCATAGATCTGAGGATATTCAGGATCTCCCCTGACATTGGATATATGTCTTATTTATTCCAAGGTTGACCACTACGGGAGAATAAGCGTGATAAATGGTCGGAATCCCCGAACGCTGAACTCACGAAGTGACGTGGGCCGTAGATCTAAGGATCCTTCGGGATCCGCCTTGACCTTTAAATCCTTATCCAATTTCCCTTAGGACTAAAGACTTACGATTGTGTGGATCGCGAGAGCACAGAGCCACTAATCCTGGTCAACCGTTGGATCAAACTAAGGAATATTATGGGTCGTTCGATAATTATTCGACTCTCTGACTAAACCCCACTTCAGGTGATTCGAGATGCAAGGTGTGGAGTTTCCTCGAAGGCTGGAGTGACGTCAGCAGACAACGTGGCCAAAGTACATGGTGGAGTCCGACTGTGTGACAAAGCCATTATACGTCAACACATGGTTAAGCCATGTGTCCTGCTGACTCATCGTATATGGTATAGGGTCGGAGAGATGGGTACCACATGTCAAGGTGGCATCATCATCGTATATATACCAAGTGGTGGATGGTAGTAGGGGCACTCGTGCAAAACGTCGCGTACACAAGAGGGACCCACTCCAAGAGTTCAAGACTTCAGAACTTCGAGTGTTTGGAGTGCTAAGATGCAAGCTCCAAAATAACCTAAGGCCACAACCATGTGGCAGGACTCCGGGGTTCGGGACTCCAGAGGATTTCCAGTTAGAGAAAAGTGGTTGAAGCACTAAAGCACTAAAGTGTCGAAGCACCAAAGTTTCCAATATTGTAGTGTCAAGCTTCGATAGGACAAGCCTGTGTGCCTCATGGTGATGTGGCGTGTCTGGATAGCTCCACAATGCATCGTGGGATTGGACATGAATTGTGTCGAACCCCACCCCTCTAGTCAAGTCCAAGCGATATGTTAAGTGTAGGTAAATCTTAACCGTTAGATACAAAGGTGGACATAACTCCACCATATATTCTGGAGTAGAGAGAGGCTTCAAGACTTCGGGTCTCCGGGAAGCTTTAGTGTTGTACAAAAGAGTGTGGAAAGACCGAAGTCCAGAGCCAGTCGCATGGTAAGGTAAAAGGGAAAACAAGAAGCACCGAGGTTCTGGAAGTGAATAAGCTCGTAATGGATCGACAAAGACTTTCCCATGTAATCCCTTCTTCCACGGCCATGCCATTTCCAAAGGATGACGATCGGGGCCACGACAATGCCATGTTGGATGGTATGAGGAAAGTGAAGCCACGTGGCGAAGGGGGTGGACATTGGCCAATGACACCCCAAAAAATTTGGAAGGCCATAACTCTCGAACCAAAACTCAGTTTTGGACGAGTTTATATTCGTTGGAAAGCTCTTGAAGAGAAAAAGGAAATAGTGCCCTTAGCCGAGGGATTCAGGAAGATGTGGAACCGAGGAAAAATTTATATTCCATCCCTTAAAAAGGTACTTAGGGTCAAGTGTATGACAGTTTAATTGTGGAAGAAATTTGATGTTTTGTATCCATCTCATATTATTATATTTAAATGATAATTTCTTTTGAGGTAAGCCTTCTTATGTATATAGGAAATACACAGTTTAGATTGTTAATTGTAAAAAGACCCAATTTTTTTTTCGACAAGTTTGAAATCAAATTTACATGTTTTTAGTAGTTTGTTGTCAACAATTTATCCATTATCTCTTTTTTTTTCATTTGTTTGCAAAATTCGATGTGGCTTCAAAATATTATTTTATTTTCTTTAAAATTGTTAAAAGTATGGACTTAGTTTTCTAAGCTAAAGAAGCTAGTATTGCTTGTCTAGTTATGCATATGTTGTATGTTTATTTTGTGGATGAGAGTTTAATTATGTTTTAGTTGGGAGGGGATTTTTTATATGGGTATTCTTGTAGTGTGATATTATGGGATTTACGCATGACGTCTTTAGTGTTCTTTGTAATGGTGACCAAAAGTTTCTTGCTTTTGTTATAAAAACAAAATTGTCTTTATAAGAGAAAAAGACAAAATAATGTTACAATTAGTATTAATACTATAAATATTTTATGTTGTAGGAAAATAAAATCTATTGCTTTATTAGCTAGTACAGAAGTGAAAATACAACTTGTAAACCTTTCACGACTAATATAAAATTCACAACCTTCCCTGGTTAGTATAAAATTCCAGCCTCAGTAGAAACTTTCATATGAAAGATCCTATGGAAATTGATTTTTTTTCATACCGTGTTCTTGCTTGTTGACAATAGTGCTAACTATGGATAGATAATAGGAAAATTTGATATAGTGTTGGATGTTTGACATTGTTGTGTGCTCTTTTTAGGTTCGTGCATGGTGCCTTGTAGTAGAGATTAAAAGTGATATTTATACATGAACATATGACAAAAAAATAATCTATTGCAATGCTTAATATATATTTGACAAGCAAGAATATTGCAAATATAAATTCAATTTCCAAAGGTCCCTTTCCTTGGTGGAGTCTTCAATAAAATTTGAATTTCATGTTTTGTGAACTTTAAACATTGTGTATAAATGACTTTTAGTAGCGAAACAATTTATTATACTATTTATAATACATCTCTTAAAAAAAACTTTTTTCTCTATTGTTATGTTCGTTATGTTATTTGATAATAGGTAAACTATTTTTTATCTAAACTCTTTAGCATAGTAGTAAACTCTAGACAAATAACATATGAAATCGTGTGAACAATAGGATTGGCATTTATCTTTGTATACATATTCTTACAAAGAGAAAATCGTCTTTAAAAGTTTTTATTTTTTATTTTTTATTTTTAACCTTGGTTCAAAATTGAATTTGATATTTTATGAACTTTGGATATTGTATGTAAATGAATTTGGTTATTTGGTGTAAACGTCCAAGCTCAACTTGTAAACCTAACCTTATGTAGATCTTATTCAAATTGAATTATTATTTATCTATCTTTTTCTTAATGATAATATTACTCTTTATGATATGTAATAATGATCATTTCTACAATTTTTTTATATATGTTGTTGCTATGTGTCTTGTGGAATGCATAAATGCATGGTGCCTTGTGGTAGAGACCAAATTTGTTGTTTGTAAGAGAGAAAAAATTCATTTGTAAGAGAAAAGTTGACCTTCTAAAAGTATAATTTTTGTTGTGAACAACTTTGTTTCTATTTTAGGGATTTTGGCGATCGATAACATAGTGCATGGATGCTTTATGCAATATTGCATGGTAAATGAAGGTTATAATTTAAGTTCTTTTATACAAATTAACATTAAGTGAAAAATTCAAATGCTAGTTTACAAACTTTTCTTTGGAGATGCATTCAATATTGAATTGTTGTTGGCCCTTACTTTGCTTTAATACTACTTGTTATACTAGATAATAAGGAATTGTTTACATTTGTGCATGAGTGTTGTTTCTCTATGTTCTTTTTCCATGCATGCATGTTGCTTTGTCGTAGAGGTTAAAAACACTATTTGTATAGTAGCGAAATTGTTTTTCTAATAAGAGCACTGGCAATTGTCTTTTTCTCAAAATCCATAGAAAGAAAAACTTTTTCTTCAAAGAGTCATTTATTTGTAGAATATTTACTACAAAGGCATTTCAACTATCAATAACAAAGCACATAGATGATTTATGAAAGATTTCATCGAAAATGAAGCTTCTAGGTTAAATGATTTTTTGCAAAGCAGTGTTAATTATTTTCCTAGGAGCCAAAAACAAACTATTTCTACAATGACCATTTGATATTATAAATTATGTGTAGGGTAAGTGAGTTTGGTGCATCATAGGATTGCACAAAAATGCAATTATAGATTTTAAAACTTTCATGGCTACTACAAAAGTCTAAGATCATGATGTAAAATTTCATACAAAAATCATATAGAAATTGAATTTATGTTTATCATGCTCTTGGTTGATGACAATAGTACCCATTATGATATATAATACAAAACTTTGCTATGGTGTTGGAAGGGTGACATTTCTATGTGATCTTTTGAGGTTTGTGCATGGTGCGTTGTAGTAAAGATCAAAAGTACCAATTGCATAGGAGCAAAATTACCTTTCTCAAAGAAATCAAACATAAATTCTTTGCATAGAGCTATAGAAAAATCAATGTAGATTATTGAATACACTGCGAAGTAGTCAATACACACTTACCTCATCAAACCATTTATTTTAGAGATACATTCTGCGAGGCATGTTTGAAAAAAAAAAAAACATTCCCACATAGGACGAACAAATTTAGTAACCACTCACACAACCATATCAAAGATCAATACATTGATGTTTTTACATGGTTAGAAACCTCAATGAGGGAAACAGTCCACGGCCCTAGCTAATGTGGCCACTTGAGGAAATATATTAATGAAAAATAAAAATGTTTTACAAGATTTTCTCACAATCAATCATCAACAAATGACCCTCCATGCTCTTTCAATAGAGATTACAGACCAATCAAGTGTTAATACATTGGGCTTGCAGAACGAACATGGCACAATATTGAGCTAGGATGGAAAGAAAAAGCATTTTCAACAAACTTAACATCAATAATTATTTGATTGGAGTGAGTTTGAAGAAGTTTGTATCCTTTCAAATCTTTATGTTTATAGAAAAAAAATGCACTTTTCACTTTGTCTTTAAGGATTTCAATTTTTCACCAAGAATCTGAGCCCATGCTTCATTTCCAAATACATGAAAGTGGCTTACATATGGATTAATTTTAGTCCATGCTTCTTCTAGTGTCATATTTTTTAAAGCCTGTGTGGGAGTGCAATTTACTATGTGATTGGCACAATTGATAGATTCTTTCCAATAATGAAGAGACAATTCTTTAGATTGTATCATACAATTTTTCATTTCCTTTAATGTGCAATTCTTTCTCTCAACAACACCATTTTTATATGGTGAATGTGGAACAATATGTTTCATTTGAATGCTCGCATATTTTCCTCCATTATCTATTCTTAACCTTTGAAGTTGTTTTCCAAATTATTTTTCTACAAGGGAATTGTAGGCAAAAAACATGTAAAAAACTTCACTCTTATGTTTTAAGAAATAAACCAAAGTGAATTGGGAGAATTCATAAATGAAATTTAAAAAGTATTTTCACCCAAAGAAATAAGGGGAAGAACATCAACCACACAAATATTAACAAGTTGCATAGGGGCTAAGGCATGCCAAGAGGCACGTTTGTCAAAACTGTCCTGATGATGTTTACAAAGAACACAATCTGTACAAACACCATCTCTACAAGAAAGAAGAGGAATACCAATCTCCATATTTTGATTACATAGTTGCTGCAATGAGTGATAGTTTAGATGACCAAACCGCTCATGCCAAATTTTGCTCAAGTCATCGCTATGAGAAACATAAATTGATGAAAAATATGATAAGATAAAGTTGTCAAATGTTTACAACATGGTAATTTCATCAACAATTCTAGTTTCTAGGACATGATTAGGATCATTTAAATCCTTTTCTAGAACTTGGTGAGGTGAAAACTCTACGGTTTCACCTTCACCTAAATAAGTGATTTGAGAAATTGATAGAAGGTTGCAGGAATGAATTGGAACAAATAATACATCATTGAAATGATCATTACCTACCTGAACTATTCCAGACCTTGCAACACTAAGAGATATATAACCATTGACAAAAAATTGTTTGGTGTTACATTCATTGGGAGAAGAAAAAATGGATGTATTCTTAGCCATACGATAAGATGATCCAGAATCAATAAGCCACTTATCATAAGAATAAGTAGATGTTGCATCAAAGGAGAAACCAAAAGCAGAAAGTGCATGTCCATGAGAAGAAGAGTTAGAGGAAGAATAATCAAGAATGATGTTGTGATTCTTCATTGCTACTTTTAAGGATTCCATCTTTTTAAAACATTTGGACTCCTCATTACCATCTCTTCCACAAAAATTGCAATGCCTTCCAATTGATGCAGGAGCATTGCTCCACCTCATCAACGCTAGCAAGGCAGCGCATCAGCGCACAAGGAGGAATGTGTTCCAAGGAAAGAGAGGCACTAACCCTCTCGTTTTGAACCTAATTTAAAAATTTTAATGCAATTAAATGTAATTTAAGTCTATAAGGCTTAAGGAAAATCGAGCCTATGTCTTTGTACAGGATGATTTATTGAAATAGATAGGGTTGCCTTTAATGGTTGACATTAGGAGGGATCTAGATCGCATTTGGACTAGATGCTCATTGAATGTAATTCAATGCAATTCAATGTGAGTAGGTGGATGGAGGGAAGGCTCGAGGACCCCCTCTTTTGTAAAAATATCATTGTATCAAAATTCATTAGATGATTAGATGAATAGGGAATGAGCCAGAAGAGAACTCAAGAAAGGAGAGGAAGTGTTGAAGACTCTGTAGTAGTCTAGCCTTCGTAAATCTTGTACATAAGCATTAAAATATAATACAAAATAAGTTTTTCCTGCATATGAGGTGTCTGTGTTTTTATATGTTGAATGGTTATTTTCTGAATGTTTTTCTGTGTTGATTCATGTATGTTGTAGATGGATGCAAATAGGTTTTGTTTGCAGTTTTATATAGATTTATCTATCTGCATATTTCTGAGTAGTTCTAGGCTCTTAGGCTTGTGCAAGGAGTGCATACTAGAAGTGTTTAAAACTATGTGAAGCCAGTGCAAGGATTGCACTTGAACTCTGTTTAGAGTTCTGAGAAAGAGCGTGCCAGGTGGGCACACCAAAATCATTCTGAATCTTAGAAGGAGTAGTGCCAGGGAAGCCTATCAGAGTTACTCAACACTTTGATAGCTAGTTGGAGGGGAACGAGGACCAGAGTTAGTGAACATTTTGGGGAAATTTCTACAAGGGATGCAAGGAGTGCACTAGTGAGCCTAAAGAGTTCAGGACTCAGGAGAAGACCCGTGCAAGGAGTGCATTGGGACAACACTTAGTAGGGTGTTAAGGAAGTCTCAGGGAAGACAAGTGCAAGGAGTGCACAAAACCAACCCATTTCTATAGTGTTGGACAAGCTCATGAGGAGGGGTGCATAGTTCCATGAGAGCACCATATTTCCTTTAAAGGAACAAGGGACTGAGACCCCTTAGGACTTGAGTGAGTTGAAAGATCAAGAGAAATAGCGTAAGCGGTTGCAAGATCTATGAAAAGAGTGCAGAGGGTCGAGAATAGTCCAATTCTTGGATTGTGAGAAAAGTGCAAGGAGTGCACTAGAGGCCGAGTGGATTCAAGTTAACAAAGATCAGGAGAAAGGGCGTTGAACTGTTAGGAGGGAAGAAAGATTTGGTTGAAGAAAAAGGGTCGAGTCCCTTCGAAGACCCCAAGAGGATTGAAATCTCAGGAGGGATAGTGTTTTCTGTGTAAAGCGCAAGCCAGGGCCATGAGGTTAAGTATTGCCAGAGAAGGTCCAAAGACCAAAGCCTTGAAAATTTTTGGAAAATCCTTCATCATAAGGAAAACACAGTAGCAATAACGAGGAGAAATGACAACAACCATTGGATCAGCTGCTAGGAGCGATCTGGACTGTTATATTGAGCCCAAATAGGAGTGTTGGGTATGTGTTATATTCTTTGCACGAGTAGTAGTGTCTGAGCATATGTGTCGGGCGTGCAGGGGGGTTTGAAGGGGGCGAAAAAAATTTATGCCTTGGAAAATGTGTCACATATTTTAAGTGGTTTTTTGGTACATGGTATTTTTGCTGATGGTTTTCTATTTCTAGTTAAGGAATTAGGGTTGTTGACTAATCCAGGTCATTGGGTTAGGGTTTT
>SNQJ01S0042814.1:26296-41313 GCA_010110895.2 Picea sitchensis
TAAAACATAATTAAACTCTCATCCACAAAATACCCACAAAATAAACATACAACATATGCATAACTAGACAAGCGATACTAGCTTGTTTAGCTTAGAAAACTAAGTCCATACTTTTAACAATTTTAAAGAAAATAAAACAATATTTTGAAGCCACATCGAATTTTGCAAACAAATGAAAAAAAAAGAGATAATAGATAAATCGTTGACAACAAACTACTAAGAACATGTAAATTTGATTTCAAACTTGTCGAAAAAAAAAATTAGGTCTTTTTACAATCAACAATCTAAACTATGTATTTCCTATATACATAAGAAGGCTTACCTTAAAAGAAATTATCATTTAAATATAATAATATGAGATGGATACAAAACATCAAATTTCTTTCACAATTAAACTGTCACACACTTGACCCCTAAGTACCTTTTTAAGGGATGGAATATAAATTTTTCCTTGGTTCCACATCTTCCTGAATCCCTCGGCTAAGGGCATCATTTCCTTTTTCTCTTCGAGAGCTTTCCACCGAATATAAACTCGTCCAAAACTGAGTTCTGGCTCAAGAGTTATGGCCTTCCAAATTTTTTGGGGTGTCATTGGCCAATGTTCACCCCCTTCGCCACGTGGCTTCACTTTCCTCGTACCATCCAAAATGGCATTGTCATGGCCTCGATCGTCATCCTTTGGAAATGGCATGACCGTGGAAGAAGGGATTACATGGGAAAGTCTTTGTCGATCCATTACGAGCTTATTCACTTCTAGAACCTCGATGCTTCTTGTTTTCCCTTTTACCTTACCATGCGACTGGCTCTGGACTTCGGCCTTTCCACACTCTTTTGTACAACACTAAAGCTTCCCGAAGACCCGAAGTCTTGAAGCCTCTCTCTACTCCAGAATATATGGTGGATTTATGTCCACCTTTGGATCTAACGGTTAAGATTTACCTACACTTAACATATCGCTTGGACTTGACTAGAGGGGTGGGGTCCGACACAATTCATGTCCAATTCCACGATGCCATGTGGAGCTATCCAGACACGCCACATCATCATGAGGCACACAGGCCTGTGCTATCGAAGCTTGACACTACAATAGGGGAAACTTTGGTGCTTCGACACTTCAGCGCTTCAGTGCTTCAACCACTTTTCTCTAACTGCAAATCCTCCGGAGTCCCGAACCCCGGAGTCCTGCCACATGGTTGTGGCCTTAGGTTATTTTGGAGCTTGCATCTTAGCACTCCAAACACCCGAAGTTTCAAAGTCTTGAACTCTTGGAGTGGGTCCCTCTTGTGTACGTGACGTTTTGCACGAGTGTGCCTACTACCATCCACCGCTTGGTATATATACGATGATGATGCCACCTTGACATGTGGTACTCATCTCTTCGACCCTATACCATATACGATGAGTCAGCAGGACACATGGCTTAGCCATGTGCTGACGTATAGTGGCTTTGTCACACAGTCGGACTCCACCATGTACTTTGGCCACGTTGTCTGTTGATGTCACTCCAGCCTTTGGGGAAACTCCACACCTTGCATATCGAATCACCCGAAGTGGGGTTTATTCAGAGAGTCGAATAATTATCGGACGACCCATAATATTCCTTAGTTTGATCCAACGGTTGACCGGGATTAGTGGCTCTGTGCTCTCGCGATCCACACAATCGTAAGTCTTTAGTCCTAAGGGAAATTGGATAAGGATCTAATGGTCAAGGTGGATCCCAAAGGATCCTTAGATCTACGGCCCACGTCACTTTGTGAGTTCGGCGTTTGGGGATTCCGACCATTTATCACGCTTTTTCCCCCGTAGTGGTCAACTCTAGAATAAACAAGACATATATCCAATGTCAAGGGAGATCTTGAATATCCTCAGATCTATGACTCACGTTACTTCGCGACCAAGAAGTGGAACGAGGTTTAACAAGGGGATGAATCCCATAATAACAGGTAAATGACTGCCAATTGCAGGTCAACTGTCAAGTTATTGGTCTGACAGATCACCTTCGACGCATTTAGGACGTTGCAATGTTCATTCACCCCGAAGCTCCGAACAACCAGAGTCCCGAAGCCCGAATAACTTAGCTCCTTTTTTAGTGTAGCGAAGGGTTCCATGGTCCTGGTCTTATGGAACTTTGTCAAGCTCTAGAGGCTACACTCCTCACTCTTAGTCAAGATTTTTTAAAGGTCGTGGGCATGAGCTCATGGTCACTTGGACGAATGGTTTAAAGGAAGCGCCTTTCATCTATAAAGCTCAAATTCCACAATAGGAGAAAGTATTTTCAAGGGCTCAACAAGAATGTGGCAGTCCCATAGAGTCTATCCCAACTCTAGAATTGTAAAATTGATCCTTGGGATAACCCCTTGAGAATTTTCCAACTAGTGCAGAGGCCAAACTTGTCATCTTATAACCATTCAAATGAAACAGTTTATAGAGGAACAATAAGCATTATTGCCATCAATTTCACACAAGGAACATTTTAACACAATTACAGACATTCAACCATTGCATTTCAGTTCAAATGCACAGGGTATATGAAATACTTATCTATTACAAGTTACAACTAGCAAACTAACTGTGGGTGTACGCCTTTCCACCCAATCGTAGGCTCAAAGTGATTCACTCTTAGAACTCTCGCCACCCCTGAGACAAGCCAAGATATCACTAGGGAAAATTCTGCAAATTTTCAGAGATCCTCTCTCTATCACAGCCTCTGTGAAGTTTATCAAGAGCTCCCTTAGCATCAAACTTGCAACCTTCTTCTCAGGGTAGGTTTTTTGGGTTCTCTTTTCAAAATCAAGAAAGGTATCTGGGAGGTTACTCTCCTCCACCTCTCTGGCAGCAGTAGAAGTCTCCCTTCTTCCCCACTGATCTCAGGACCTCCACAGGGTTTATCAAATGCCTTCCCAGCTGGATTTCCTCTATGCAAGAGAGTCCCTTAACAACTACATTGTCCCTCGACACCCTCTCCTTCCAACATTGATTTCTTTCTAGCTAACACCAAGCCTGTGGCCCCTGTTTTCTCCAGTATGGGCTTCGGGTCTTCTATGCTCCAGTTCAAAACTCTTCCACGAGTTCTCTGATATTTCTATTGCACATTCTCGTGCATTCTTTTCAGCAATTCTCTTCCTTAGAGAATGAATTCCTCCTATATTTCTCTCCTGTAACGAGAACACATTATTATTTCCTTTATTCTCTGAACTAGAGATCCTGACCCGCTCTCTTCTTTCTCTAGTATATTTCTTCTCTTGCACTCCCTCTCCTTTTTTTTTCCAGGGAGGTTATGGACATGTCCTATTCCTTCTGTCAGAAGGAACTCGGGTAAATCTGGGCCTGCAGGAAACTACACTCTATGGTACTTCGGGCTAACAATTTTTTGTCTCCTCGGCCAGGCCCTCCATGCTTCCATTCATTGGGGTAGTTGATAGTTCAACCACCAATCCTTTTCTCATTCATTGATAGTTTGATTTCTCCTTGGAATCATCATCATGCTTATTATTTTAGCAAATATAATTTGAGTCATTTTGACATAATGAACTCTCTCTACAGTTTCCTCACTCTTTCCTCTAGTGATATCATGACCAGTACTTCAAGGATTCACCAGCTATTGGAAATATAAAAAATAATACATTTGCATTCTTCACATGCCATAACATGGTAATAATAAGTAATTATTAATTACAAGTTGGGGGAAACAGGGGTATTACATAAACCCTCATCAATAGAACCCTTGCAAAGAAAACATGAGACATATTATGTGAACAGAAGGAGAATAACATTGACACGTTCCAAACACTAACTAAAAATATTCCTGACATAGTCTTTACACAGTTCCTTCACAGGGAACTCCTTCGACATGCAACTTCCTTATTGCATATCCATCACTAACTTTGATGGCCTCAACCTTGAGTTAGCTTCATCTTTACCACTTTAGTTGTTTACCAAATATTCCATAAGGAATATAAACATGCATTCCTATGATGTATTCCAAATATACATTAAAAGCATGTCATTTATGTTTTCAACTTGCTTTCATTCAATGCTTCCATGCACTTAATCACATGATTNACCACTTTAGTTGTTTACCAAATATTCCATAAGGAATATAAACATGCATTCCTATGATGTATTCCAAATATACATTAAAAGCATGTCATTTATGTTTTCAACTTGCTTTCATTCAATGCTTCCATGCACTTAATCACATGATTCAACATGTTTGGTGTGTTCCCACCATAGGCATCCTTTATAGTTTCACTTCCATATCGATTGAAAATTATTTAGTTCATTATTTTTCACAATCATTTACATGTGGTCCTGAAAATCGTATTCATGTTGTCTTTTATCATGACAACATAACGTCCTTTCTCATTTACTCTTTCATCTATTTATACTAGTTTTTCCTAAGGGACTGGAACACATTCCCCTCAAGTTATTATTCAAAAAAAAAAATCATGACTCATCATAATAGAGTCAGCCATGCATCCATGGTATTCATTCAATCTTGGCAAGTGAAATTATTGCCTTACATTTCACTCATTTAGGTAGTCACATCATTCCTTTAGTATACATATACTCTTACATCATACATGTGCATCACTTGCACATTTAATATCATTCATTCATATATATTTGGTCTTCATAGCAGTCTTCACACTGGAGAAACCTTATAACGCATTCATTCCATGCACTCAAGCATGTATAAACATAGATATATGTTCAACATCCAAGTTCAATGCTTGCACCTTGTTCCATGTCATTCGCACACATGGACATTTCAAATTTTCATATCCTTCTCCCAAATATCTTCCAATCATTCTTATGATAAGTATCATAAAGATGCTCATCATTGAGCTACTCTCTCTGTTGAGAACTTGCAGTGATCCACAAGTTATCCTCATAGGAATTTTAACATACATAATCATAACTATGTCCCCCTTTCCATACAACAACAACCAACAAGAAGGAATTTCTGCCACAACTACTATACAGTTATTCAACAATCCATAAATACCATTTGAGAAATTATAACCATGCCCAAGGTAACAAAACAACCAATATAGCTTCCAACTAGTCTTGATCAGAAGACCTCTCGATCAAGGGAATCATTTTTTAGATTCCCCCTCACTACGATTAAAGTATACCAAACCATATATATATGGCTACCATCCACCATTGGATGTTAATTTGACCCATTGATCATCTAGAAGTGCCCCAACACTTCCTTTACCACATTTAGGATCAACATATAATTAACCATTTTACCTCATTTATAATGCATTTTAATGTCTAATAACATTTGGACTATTTTCTTAAAGCCCAAATACAATTTCGAGGTATGTTACTTACTAAGTATTTTAATATATAACTCCAGAGCATCTTTAGATCATAATTAGTCTTTGGCAGAAAGTCCATCTCTTTATTTTTTTTAATTTTTGTAAAGGTTCTAGTTTTTTATGTCTATTCTCATTAAAAAAAGAATATAGGTTGTAAATGTAGATCAACCTTAACCATTACACCCAGAAGTCTTCCTTTTATTCAACAACAACCAGGGATGGAGGTCACTCTCTTCATCCCATGGGAATTCTGGAAGATTAGTTTTCTATCCACTAAACAAGGGAGGTTGGTGTGATTGCTCACTCAATCACCCATATTTTTGCATCTTTGTTTATCAGCATGATTAGAAAAATGCTTCCCAACAATTCGTGTACCCAGAAAAAAAATTTGTTTCTCAGTTCCCTTCAGAACCAGAGAGTTGCACCTGCACTCCCTCTTCAAAAAATGGTCACCAGACCCATTCCTCTTTCATTTTGATGCATAGACCTACCCATAGGGATTTACATTGCTTTAGCACAACCATGAGCTTTTGAACTTGCTCATGTCATTTCACTTCTTCCATGAGGTTCATCTTCAGTCCACATGACTTCTTTTATTTTACAAAGAGGGATTACCTCAGTATGAAGTTTTTTGGTTATGACAGCTCAAGTAAGTTGATCTCACCTACTTTCATAAGGTCTCTAGACATGGAGGATTGTACTCCCAATTCCAAATCCTTCATTTAATCAACACTTTAATTAACAAAGGCTTCATAAGCCCACTTTTTAGGAAATTATTGCCACCTATTCAGTTCATTTTCCCTCTAGACTCAAGTATTCCTTAAAACAGGTTTATCCCATTTGCATCCAAGTTTTATTATTAATGTCCCTCAACATAATCCCACTTTTTTAGGACTGGCTATCATTTCCCAAAAGAAATGATAGGATTCTTCTACCAAAGTCTATCATGATTCAATCTTGTTGGATAAAATCTCAACTGAATTTTAATCTGCATCCTTCTCCTCAAGGAACTTATGCAGATAATTTTTGTAGGACAATAATACTTTTAACAAGCTCATCTTAGCCTTGGTAAACTAGTCTTATGATTGTTCTCCCGCCCATCCAGGTCTGTGTTTGAATCATGCTATGCCAGATAGGGTAGGGTAGGGTGCCCTCTCCCTTAAATTTTTCTAAGAAAAAAATCACTTGACTCTTTTGTGACCCCAAGAAAACCAAGTGTTGTTGCCCATTCTGATACCACTTTGTCACACACCCGACCCTTAAGTACCTTTTAAAGGGATGGGGTATAAATTGTTCCTCTATTCTGCAGCTTCCTGAATCCCTCAGATAAGAGCACCATTTCCTTCTTCTCTCTGAGATATTTCTAACGACTATAAACTTGTCCAAACCTGAGTTCCGGTTCGAGAGTTATGGCCTTCCGAAGTTTTCAGGGTGTCATTGGCCAATGGCCACCCCCTTCGCCATGTGGCATCTATGTGGCTTCTCTTTCCTCGTGCCATCCAACATGGAACTATCGTGGCCCCGATCGTCATCCTTTGGAAATGACATGGCTGTGGAAGAAAGTTTTACAGGGGAAAGTCTTTGTCGATTCGTCGCAGGCTTATTCACTTCTAGAACCTCAGTGCTTCTTATTTTCCCTTTTACCTTACCATGTGATCAATGTTGGAACCTAGTCCTCCAGACTTCGGCCTTTCCACACTATTTTGTACAACACTAAAGCTTCCCGAAGTCCCGTAGCCTATCTCTACTCCAGAATCTATGGTGGAGTTTGATCCACTTTTGGATCTAATAGTTAAGATTTATCTGCACTTAACACATTGCTTGGACTTGACTAGAGAGGTGGGGTCCCACACATAATTCATGTCCAATCTAACGATGCCACATGGAGTTATCCATCCTATCAGAGCTTGACAATACAATAGGGGAAACTTCAGTTCTTTGACACGTCGAAGCTTCAACCACTTTTCTCTATCTGCAAATCCTCTGGAATCTAGAAACCCAGAGTCCTGCCACGTGGCTCTAGACTTCGTCCCTATTAGAGCTTTCCTCTTAGCACTCCAAACACCCAGAGTTAGAAATTCCTGAACTCTCGGAGTCGTTCTCTCTTATGTACGTGGTGTTCTTCATGGGTGTCCCTACTACCATCTGCCACCTAGCAGATACGTGACGATGACACTACCTTGACACATGGTACCCATCTTTCCAACCCTATACCATATACGATGAGTCAGCAAGACATGTGGCTTAGGCATGTGTTGACATGCGGTAGCTCTGTCACACGGTCAGAACCCACTGTGTACTTTGGCCATGTCATCTGTTGACGTCACTCCGGCCTTTGACCTTCGAGGAAATTCCACACCTTGCATCCTGAATCACCCGAAGTGGGGTTTAGCCGGAGAGACTAATAATGATAGGGTGGCCCATAATATTCCCTGGTTTGATCCAACGGTTGACGGGGATTCGTGGCTCCGCACTCTCGTGGTCCACACAATCCTAAGTATTTAGTGTCAGGGGTAACCGACTGGGAGGTTCATAAAGCAGAATGGTCGCTTGTTGTCAGTCATTCCTTCCCTTACTCTATCCTTCCACTAACACTCAATCTAACGATCAAGGAGGATCCCAAAGGATCCTTATATCTACAGCCCACGTCACTTCGTGTTCAACGTTCGGGGATTTTGGTCATTTAAGACCCTTTTTCTCCTAGAGTGGTCAACGCCAGATTGACCACGATGTAGATCCAATGGTCAGGGGAGATCTTGACTATCCTCAGATCTATCGCTCGCGTTACTTTGTGACCGAGAAGTGGATCAGGGTTTAACAAGGGGATGAATCCCGTGATAACGGGTAAATGACCACCTACTGTCGATCAACCATCAAGTTATTGTTCTGACAAGTCACCTTCAATGCATTTAGGACATTGCAATCTTCATTCACCCCAAAGCTCCGTATTCCTGAAGTCCCAAAGCCTGAATAAATTAGCTCATTTTTTAGTGTAGCGAAGGGTTCTATGCTCCTGGTCCTGTGGAAATTTGTCAAGCTCCAAAGGCTACACTCCTAACTCTTAGCCGAGATTTGGTTAAGGACGTGGGCATGAGTCCGTGGTCACTTGGACGACTAGTTTAAAGGAAGCACCCTTCGTCTACAGAGCTCAAATTCCACAACATGAGAAAGTATTTTCGAGGGATCAATAGGACTGTAGCAGTCCCGTAGAGTCAATCCCGACTCTAGAATTGTAAAATTGATCCTTGGGATAACCCCTTGAGAATTTTCCAACAAGCATAGAGGCCAAACTTGTCATCTTACAACCATTCAAATGAAACAGTTTACAGAGGAACAATAAGCATTATTTCCATCAATTTCATGCAAGGCACATTTTAACAAAATTGCATAAATTCAACCATTGCATTTCAGTTCAAGTGCACAAGGTATATGAAATACTTATCCATTACAAGTGGCAGCTAATGCACTGATTGTGGGTGTTTTCCTTTCCACCCAATCGTAGGCTCAGAGGAGTTCACTCTTATCACTCTGACCATCCCCGTGCCAAGCCATGATATCACTAGGGAAACTTCTACAAATTCTTAGAGATACTCTCTTTGTCATAGCCTCTGTGAGGTTTATTAGGTGCTCCCTCAACATCAAGCTTGCGACCTTCTTCTCAGGTCAGGTTTTTTGGGTTCGCTTTCCAAAATCAAGAAAGGTATTAGGGAGGTTACTCTCCTCCACCTCTCTGGAAGCAGTAGAAGTCTTCCTTCTTCCCCACTGAGCCATATTTTGTGAGGCCATCTCCTTTGCTTTCTCATTTGTTTTAGCGTGAAGGACATCACTCAAGTTCCTCGTTCTCGCATTATTAGTATGAATTGATGTATCAATTGCATGCTAGTGTCTATCTGGTTAGCTGCTCGATTTTTCCTACTGCTTAAATATTGTTTCATACTCCACCACATGGTCGAGTTATACTCACTGAAATGAGAGTTCATTATCTCCATTTGTAATGCTTCGACTCCTTTCGCACTTCCTCAAACTCACACATCACACAACATTGCCACAGTGCTAGAAATGTGTTATCTCCTCCGTTCTCGATGGAAGCCAAAGTTCACCTTACAAACAACCTTCCTTGTACAAAACTGATGGAGAACTCTATGCACTATTTAATAAATGTATTACCTTATACCTGTAATGTTTACGAATGGATCGTTTACTAAGATTTATTTTCAATTCGATTAATCTCCGAGTTTACATTTAGACTGATGTGAGGTTTCGACCAAATGTAATGAACCTTAAACTCATCACATAATATCGTTCCTCACTCACACAGAGGAGTGGTAACTCCAACGAAATTGGGTGGTAGAGGCGAATAGAGAATCCGATTAACTTATGTCATCAATAAGATAGACTACTTGTAAGTTAATGTGAACAATTATAAATACAATTATTATGGAATTTTAAATAAAGTTTCTAAGGAAGTATGGTCGAAGAGTTGGNGAGGCGAATAGAGAATCCGATTAACTTATGTCATCAATAAGATAGACTACTTGTAAGTTAATGTGAACAATTATAAATACAATTATTATGGAATTTTAAATAAAGTTTCTAAGGAAGTATGGTCGAAGAGTTGGAGAAGCATTGAAATTTAGAATTACCATACTAATTGGCAATAGAAACAATAACAATGTAATTATAACTTAAGAGTACAATATAGAGTGGGAATTAAAATTGGTAAGTAATTTGGTTTCTTTAATGATAAATTCATCTACCTCTTAAACAACAACTATGGAATTGATATAAGATAACTACTTTGGGATAAGATGAAAGTTTAATTGCGAATTTCCCAAAACAGAAATTGAAGTGAAAATGTTCAATATGGTTGATATAATTGTTTTTACTTAGAAACATGACTCACCTATTAAAATTAGAATTGTTGTTGAAAATTATGGTTGGCGATAAGAAAATTTTGTCACTTGTGAGTCTATTTGAATAAATTGATTATTTCCGATGATGTTATTATGAATACGGTTATGTTAGATTTAGTACTAAATTAAATGACATGTTTAACTACGATGAATTGTTAGTTGTTGAGCTTACAAAGCGGATTATAACACTGACATGGTTATGGTAATAGCGATGTTTTTGTAATGGATTGAAACCTAATAATAGAGTAGTTTCTCTTGATGTGAAATTTGATTTATAAGTTGACGAATTATGTATGAGAACTTTAAGTCATTGAAATAATTTAATTGCGTCATGATTAAGTGTCTTACTATTAAAATAGTCCTAATTCTAGGTTAAAGTTGGTTATGGGAGTAGATATCTCCATGTTCCTCAGAATAGTCGTCAATCATGAGACCTTAAATGGTCAAAATTAATTGGATGAATCATGGACTTGAGCATTGATTATGTGTCTTGGAGGTCCTAACCTTGCAGGGTAGGTTGGGCGGGTAGATATTTTATTATCCTTATGTGGTATGGATTATCTATGAATATCAATGATGTTGTATCTAAATCTTGTTGTGAAGTGAAATAGATGAGAATAAGATGTGTAAACATTGATGTATGTTATTTTCGCGTAATATTGCTACTGATGTTTTAAAAAAAAAAAATCCACTATTGTACTCACTTACTTTTATGTCTTAATGAAGGGGGATGTTACATATGGTATCAGGGTGGGTTCAATGTTATATAGTGTTGGCTGGGAGGTATTGACTAAGTCTAGGGTTGTTAAAGCAACAAAGGGACATCATGCAAGTATTTGACTCCAATCAAATATTTTCATCAAGGAATTTGACCTTTTTTGGGTTACGGTATTTTATGCTAAAATTCCATATGTTATAGAATATTATTGATGCAATTCATGAACGAGATATATTTAGTATGCTTCTTGGTGAATGAAATATGAACTATGAATCGATTGAATAATATCATAGTGAAATATTGTCTTCAAACCAACTTCTGGGTAAATCTTGGTCGAATGTTAAACATTTACAACAATAAGTAGATTTTTCTAGTTATTTTAATTGTTTGATGAACAATAGTCTCGAATTGAATTATTTTAGTCGCTATAAAATCTATTGCATGACGAATTGAATGTTCTTTAAGTTTACTGCGTAATTAATTAGTTATCCTTGGAAATGAATTGGAATGAACGTTGTAGGTTCATTGAAATTTTGATTTCGTAGTTAAATTCATCGTAGGGAGGTTCAACACTGCAACATTGGACTGTTACGCCTTCCACTGTGTTAAATTAAATGATTAAATATGTATCACTAATTAATTTTGAATTTTCCATGCAGGTAATCATGATTAGAGGATGCAGGGGAAGTAGATGCCATGGTGCAGGAGGAAGAGGTATACCTTTTCTGATAGTATCCACGCCAGAGGGATCTAAACCTTAGGGAGATGAGCATACTACCGAGCATGATCAAGTTGCTATGGGAGATGTGATAGGTATGATGAGATCCTTCGAGAGGATGTCAGAGGCATTGATCGACCATCTTGATCAAGACGAGGGAAGAACGTCTATGCCCAATGAGGGTTCATAGCGCACTCAAACATGTAGTAGTAGCATAGACGGGTAACTCGAGAAAGTGAAGTTTCCTGAGTTCTGGGGTGCCACGGACGACTTATCCATCGAGGCATGGTTGGAGAACATGGTGATGTTCTTCGCACTTCGTGATTACACCTCCAACATGAAAGTCTGCATGGCGGTATTTCCACTGAAAGGGAGTGCTTTCCGTTGGTGGAAGACACTCCTACCTCAACCAAACATGGCCCGAATACATTGCAGGCGGGATGGTCCCTGTTGGCGCCCACCGACAGAAACACCTTCGAATGCCAGTCAGATTTGTAAATATTGACTATGGGAGCCCCCTGAAGCCTGAGCTCGGAGGGCGTCCTCTCCTCCCCGCCGAAGAATGGGTGCAGAAGCACATGACCCACTATTCTCAGTCCCTTCATCGCTATATCCTTCTCCGCCGAGACCCTGCAACCCACATGGTGAACTATGTTCCTGCCTGCGCTGTCACCCATTAGAAAAAAGCGGGATAGATCTGCGTTACCCGGGAGGTGAGCCCGACCGCCGCCCGAGCAGAGCCATTCGATGGCACGAAAACAATCGTCGCAGGGAATGGGATATAGGTACTCCGGAGAGCGTCTGTAATCCACAGAGATGACTATAACTCTGCGCCTCCTGGCTAAGCGCCTGCAGAATATGTCGTACAATAGAAAATGGGGAGAGAAGCTTGTGAACCCTCCGCCATGGAAGTAGAAGACGACGGGCAAGCCGCTCCCCAATTGCTCTTTCTTTTTCTCTTCCTCCGGCAACTTCGAATCCCTGTCGACCGGCAGGAAGAGACGAACCCAGACTCCCGTCTCCGTATCGATAACGACGTCCTTGCTGTAAACCCCGTGTGTGGGCGTGCTTTTCGCGGGGATTTGGATTTTGTTCTCTACCCAGTTCGTCAGCCATCGGTTGAAGCTTCCATCCTTCCTCCTCGCGATATTGTTCACATATCCGATGAGGACGCATGCTATTCTCACTCCAAGCGGGCTTTGAAAATAAGATCTTCGTTGCTTCTACCTCAACCTCCGGCATCTCGACTTTCTCAGTTTCTTCGACCTCAACCTATATTGTTTCCACACGCAGTTTACCTATATTGTTTCCACACGCAGTTTTATAATGGTTCAGTATAGTGTACCCCTTAAAGCCGTGTTTTTCGAGGTAGGTGTTAAGGCACACCTAAAAAGGCATGATTGGAACAAATAAAGGAAAGCCATAATTGGAACAAATAAAGGAGTGGGACAGTTCATAGCAATTGGGTAGGTATTAAGGCACATCTAAAAAGGCATGATTGGAACAAATAAAGGAAAGCCATAATTGTAACAAATAAAGGAGTGGGACAGTTCATAATTGTAACAAATAAAGGAGTGGGACAGTTCGTAGCCATTTTTTTCCCAGAGTTTTTTCAACTTTATTTTAATTTTTAGATGAATCCAAAACTTTGATTAACTTTGATTGATTTTTTTAGTATTTGGAATTATTTTAATTTTTAGATGAATCCAAAACTTTGATTAACTTTGATTGATTTTTTTAGTATTTGGATTGGTTTGAAATGGGAAAAACTTTAAAATAAAATTTTGAAATACATGAAACTTTCATCATGTCAAATTCAGACTACTCGTTAAAATGTAACCAGATCCAAACTAATTTTTTACCTGAAAAGTGGATTTGTTTGCTCCCAATTAAACTACTCCACAAATAAATGCTGCCCAACTCCTATAGCAGTTTGGTATTAATCGGTAAGGCAAGCTCAGAAGCCATAATAGTGACAATTAAATGCTACTCACCGGATATTGCTTTTAATTTTTAGGCTTTTAATGCTACCAACATGTATTACATCAGTAGGTATGAAAATCACCCAGTAGTCCTAATAAGTAAGAGCAGTGATAATGAAGTGCTACCAATATTATAATGGGTGATCAATAACTATATTGCAGTGCAGCATTAAGTATTAAATATTGTTGGAATAATGTAGAAATTAGAATACTTAGTTAAGATCTGCGTAACTAAGTTGTTGTGTGTCTTTCCTGTTTAGGTTTGCATTAGTTTCAGATCCACAAAAATAGGGGTTTGTTATAGGCTTACATAGCCTATTTATTTGTAAGCAATTTATCAAAGTAATACAACAGATTATGTGAGCGTAGACTCAAGTGTGATGTGCCCTTGTGGCCTCACTGTGATTGATTTTAATTAATATTATGTGAAGTAGCATATAATTTAGCGGACTTATTGGTCACCCATCATGTTGTAATAGGAGTAGGTATAAAATTGATTTTATTAAATTCATGGATTTTGCCTTTTTACATTTTCATTTTGATCCATTATTTTCTTTTATGAAAGTTCACAAATTGGCATGTGGGTTATTTAGTATTTATGAAATTGTAGATATTTATTAAAAATAGTTTTTGTTTAAATATTTTAAAAATTTAATGAAATTGTAAATATAATTGGAAAATGTTATTTACAATTTAAGATAAAGTAGATTGGTCATTTTTTTTTATCTATTTTTTTCATTATTATTCTCTATAAGGGAGATGTGTATTTCCAGCACTGTAATATAGAATTGACACCTGACATTTAAAAAAAATATTAATAACATAAAAAAATTTCATTGTAAAATTTTTAATGGTTAAAATATTTAAATGGTATGCTACTCACTTTTTGAGAGAAATTTACTCAACATGGATTTTACACCTTACAAACAAAAAACCAATTTAGATCTATCTATCATGGGCTAAAACTTTAGCAAACATTTTATAATCAATTCTATTTTAATAATCACAACCTAAAAAAGTCAATAAACTAAAATTAAAATTTTATCAAAATTTTTATAATAATTTCTATTTGAATAATCACAACCTTAAAATATTCAAAACTTTAAAATGTTTAATCATTTCTTTATGCTTTCATTTATATTCTATTTTTAAATAACCATTTCATTTTCTCACTAATATATATATAATTTAAGTTAATACTAAAGATAGTCATGGTTGAATATATATTATATTGTCATTAAGTCACCCTACACATGGATCTTTTCATGATCACCATAATATGTGTTTGTGAAGAGATATGTACATATCTTTTAACTTAACTATGTTTAACAATAATTATGTTTGTCTTATTTGAGT
>SNQJ01S0042814.1:41996-59523 GCA_010110895.2 Picea sitchensis
TGTCAAAACAGATAGATAATTTTGATCTTCTAGATTAGGGTTGATTACATCTTTATAATACCTTAATTTTCTTTTTTCCTCTAACTCTTTATCACACCACATTTTCTCCTTAAATTTTGATTTGATGATATTTTTAATAGTATCTTTATTATGAAAAATGATTTCTTCCATGATTCTCCAATAGTTTAGCCAAGACCGGGCATCTTTATGCCATCCTCACTTGAGTCGATGGTGGTTACGACTCGAATTTGAAGCAATTTTAGGAAGCCTCTTGTCTTCCATGTTGTTTAACTTGTTCTTATACATTAAGTATCCAGTCATAGTCGTGCTCTCAATGGTGGAGAGGCTTGTTTCTAAGAGGAGGATGGGATAAGGCGTATTTCCTTTAATTTTGAGATTATATGTTATAAAATTCTTTTGTATTTTCTATATCTTTCTCCATGATTCACGAGAGATACTACAGCCCCAGAATTCACATCCATAAAGAATAACAGGTGTAACCAGAGTCTCAAAGAGGAGTTTCTTCTTATCCCAACTCCAAAGATAGACTAATTTACAATTGTTTTCAAGCCCATAATTGTTGACTAATTAGGTTGGTTGTCAATGATGTCAACCCTTGAAGAAAGTCTAGTAGCAAATTCCGGTAGCCCCAACAGTATGATTAAGGGACTTCAATTTGATTGATGTATAAATGCATGAAAATCAGTGAATTTACAGGTAATACTATTCTAGATGAATAGTATATGTCATGCCATTTCCGATGATATGTGAAACATCACATAACTCCTCGCGGTTAGAGAATTATGGCCATATGAAGTTGGAGAACCCTCATGAGTTATCTAGAAGCCGCTAGAACGTCAAAGAAGTCAAATTATTCTAGAAGCTCCTAGAAAAAGTTGACCAATCAAAGTGGTTAGTCATGGGTTAAGTGGTTGCAACAATAAAACAATTAAAAATAAATTAGTTGCAACTAGAATTAGAGAGTTTACTATTTGTGGATAAAGTGGTTAAGTGGACAAAGTGGCTAAGTGGACAAAGTTGGTTAAGTGGATAAAGTGGCTAAGCGGACAAAGTGGTTAAGTGGATACTTCTAGAGGAAGCTACTTGGATAGTATAAATAAGAGAGCAAGGGTCTCCCATTAGTATCTATTTGCGCATATTGAATATCTACAAGTGATTGAGGTAACCAAAGGCGATCTAAGGTGAATTTCAGAGGGAAGGTGAAGTAAAGAAGGCCAAAATTCAAGGGAGGATAAAGTCTTTTGATGATTCTTTCTAAGTAATCCAACAATTGGTATCATAGAAGGTTCCTTCAAAAATTAGTTTAACCACTGAAAGGTAGATCATGGAGAGAAACAATATGTATAAAAATGGAATACCATAGTTTGATGGACAAAAGTATGCATTCTGTAGAAGAAGGATGAAAACATATATACATGCACAGGGATTTGAAGTTTGGCAATCGGTTTTAGATGGATACAATGAACCGACAATTCTGACAAAGCATGGATGAACTACATGGATGAACTACATGGAATCAATAAGCATGAACTACATGGATGATCTAGAATCAATAAGCATGGATGAACTACATGGAATCTTCACAGCCTATGAAATGAGAACTGAATAAGAAAATCTAGGTATAAAATAAGCAACATTCAAAGCATCCAAAAGGTCAAAGCAAAAGGGAAAGAAAAAAGAAAAAGAATATAACAACAACAGTGACATCTCAGAAGACGATGAAGAAGTGGCCAACTTTGTCAGAAGATAGAACAAGGGAAATGACGGAAGATATGAAGGTAAGCTTCCATTGATTTGTTTTAACTATGATGGTATTGGTCATTTTGCTAACAAATGTCCTCATAAGAAAGAAAGAAACGATGAAGATGATTCAAATAACAAACGAACATATAAAGGAAAAAGAACCAAAAATAAAGTCTTCAAGAAAAGTTTATGCACCAAAGACGACAACTCCTCATCAGATTAAGATGACGTCAATGAAAGTGAGACAAAAAGAGTTTTATTCATGGAAATAGAAGATTTTGATAAATAAGACACTGAAGAATAATATGAAGAGACAGAAGTTGACTACCGAGAAGAATTTTTGAGTGCTATAGAAGTTATAAAAAGAGAAAAGAAGAAAAACAAGAAGCTCCAATCAGAACTAGACAAGAAAGAAGACACTCAAGAACTAGAGAAGATGATCACGGAATTGAAGGTTCAAATAGAATAAGATAAAAGAATTGAAGAAGCACTCAAAGAACAGTTAGAAGAAAGAGACAGGATCATTGGAAATTTGGAAGCATAGATTGTCACATTGAGAAAAGATCTTCAAAAGAAAAATATGCAGAACAACTCAAAATTTTTGGATGACATTATCAACAGTCAAAGGAATAATCATGACAAGTCCGGACTTGGATACAATCAGACAGAAAATGGATCAATATCCAAAACAAAAGATCAAGAAACATATCCAAAAAGCTATGCAAAAACAGTCAAAGGGGATAGGAAGTTCTACAAGGAAGATCACAGGGACACTCCTCCACCGAGAAGATTCAAATTTCAGAATCAACAACAGTCAGAAACAAACCGGCCTAAGGAAGAAGAAGGATTCATAAGAGTAACTCATTTCAGAAGATCTTCAACTCTCAGGTATTAAACTATATTTTTTGGTTTATGTTATGCATGCAATAATTTTGGACATAAAGCTATAAATTGCAGAGGTAATAAAAGGAACATAAACAACTTTGAAAGTCATACACAAAATGGTTATCCAAGAAGGCCTAGTGAAACACATAGAATAATCTACAACAAGTTTGAATCATTGAGCATTGAAGTGGAATGCTAAAAGTGCAACAACTTTGGACACATGGCCAAAGAGTGTAGAATGACAGTCCCTCCAAGAGAATCACAAAAAAATAACAACAATCACAGACATGAACCTTGGAAGAGAACATGGATAAGAAAGAAAAATCAATATAACAATGAAGAATGAACACTCGCTCTACAATCTAAGCATAAGAAACGTGGTTGGTATGTTGACAATGGTCATTCAAAACACACGACAGGTGATGAAGACATGTTTCTTACATTAAGAAAGGAAAGAGATGGATCAGTCTCTTTTGGAAATGATGACTCAACTAGAATCATTGGAAAAGGCGCAATCAGAATTGGAAACAAGAATACCAAGGAAAAAAATGTTCTACTAGTGGAAGATATGAAACATAATATTCTAAATGTAAGTCAAATGTGTGACCAAGGTCATAAACTTACATTCTATTCACGGAAGTGCAAGATAAGAAAAACAGGTTCAGGAAAATTGAGTGCAACAACTTCAAGAACTTCAAGCAACATATATGTATTAAGTGAA
This sequence comes from Picea sitchensis, assembly GCA_010110895.2. Classification (NCBI taxonomy): domain Eukaryota; kingdom Viridiplantae; phylum Streptophyta; class Pinopsida; order Pinales; family Pinaceae; genus Picea; species Picea sitchensis. The sequence goes on from SNQJ01S0042814.1 coordinate 45,367, forward strand.
ATTGGAAATAAAACATGTTTTCTAGGAAAGGAAGATGAAAGTTGTTTGTGACACATAAGAATGGGTCACATAAACTTCAATAAACTAGTCAAAGTCAACAAAAAGTACGCAGTTAGATAAATTCCCCTGATCATGAAACCAGCCAACAGATTATGCAAGCATTGCCAATGAGGAAAGCAAACAAATACCAGGTTCAAATCAAAGGAATATTCAATGACAAGACCATTGGAAATTGTGCATACTGATCTAGTTAAACCAACTAGAACAAAGAGTTTAAAATGTGAGAAATACTTTATGTTATTAGTTGATGATTATACAATAATGACTACAGTTTTCTTTTTTAGGAATAAGTCAGAAGCATTTGAAAACTTCAAGGTTTGCAAGGAAATGGTTGAAAATGAAACAGATTCAACAATAAAATGTTTGAGATCTGATAATGGAGGAGAGTTTACTTCAAAGGAATTTATGGATTTCTGCAGCAAGCATGGAATAAAAAAGTAATTATTCATTGCTAGGACACCTCAACAGAATGGAGTTATTGAAAGAAAGAACATGACAGTATAGGAAATGGCTCGAACAATGTTAATGGATTCTAATTAGATAGATGTTTTTTGGACACATGCAGTCCATACAACAATTCACATTCAAAACATAGTACTGCTAAGAAAAAAAAGTGACAAAAATCCCTATGAGCTATGGAAAGGAACACCAACAAATGTGAAGCACTTCAAAGTGTTTGGGAGCAAATGCTACATCAAAAGAGAAGATGGCAGAATGGGAAAGTTTGACTCTCATGTGGACAAAGGCGTACTTGTTGGTTACTCAAGTACAAGGAAAGCATATAAGTGTTACAATCTGAGGTTGAACAAAGTTGTGGAAAGCATCAATGCAACAGTTGATGAAACACGTGGACGAAAATTAACGGAAGAAGAAAAGGAATCAGTGGAATAGGTTTACGAAGAAGAAGCAAATGATGAAAAAAAAGTAGAAGGGGAAGATGAAGAAGATCAGACTGAAGTAGAAGAGAAAGTTCAACAAGTTCAAGTGCACAGGGTATATGAAATACTTATCTATTACAAGTTACAACTATTGAACTAACTGTGGGTGTTCACCTTTCCACCCAATCGTAGGCTGAAAGTGATTCACTCTTAGCACTCTCGCCACCCCTGAGCCAAGCCAAGATATCACTAGGGAAAATTCTGCAAAGTTTCAGAGATCCTCTCTCTATCACAGCCTCTGTGAAGTTTATCAGGAGCTCCCTTAGCATCAAACTCGCAACCTTCTTCTTGGGTTAGGTTTTCTAGGTTCTTTTTTCAAAATCAAGAAAGGTATCTGGGAGGTTACTCTCCTCCACCTGTAATGTACCTCAAAATTTACATAAAAAAAAAATAAAAAAATTAATTGGGAACTTTGAGTTGGTTCTGTGTCTTTAAAGCTTTTCAGTCATTCGTCAACAATAATGTACAACAATCCTATTGCCTTTCTCTTTCTATGTCTTTAAAGTTTTTCAGTCATTCGTCAATCATAAAGTACATCGCTCTTATTGTCTTTTACTTCTCTATCCTATTTTAACATAAAGTCGTTGCTTCCTATTTTGGTATTGAGTTATATACGAACATAGGTACATAGCTAGGGATATCCTATTTCATTGCAACTTGTTATTATCTACCATTTTCGTTGCCCAAAACCCACTTTATGATATGGGGATGTAACTACTTAGAGTCACTATCATATTAATGCGAGGGTTATAGATGTAAGACCTTATAATGCTCGTTCCAATATATATATCATTATATGATCTACAAGGAGAGGTTAACATTATTCGGAAACAAATGCGATTTGGGAATAAAAATCGGGCACTAAACTTGCACCATTGAATATAAAGCGCGCAGGGGATAACTTGTGAAGGTTATGGTTATGATCGTGCTAACATAAAACTACTCGGTAAGTAACGACATTAGGTTATCTGCTTCGGATGGTTAATGCAATGGTAGTTGGAATCAACATATAACAGTATAGTAAGGTGATAAGAGTAACCCTAAGTAGGCCATCTGGTTATCTTGCCATTAATACTCTGAGCAACCGATACAGGTTGGAACCCTCTTGCCTTAAAGACGTGTCTGCAACATTTAAAGCGCTTGGGATACGTCTATTCGATTCAGAGTTCGACTGGCGTGCCTCAATGAGATGTCGACACTTACCATATATTCACATGGTCCAAGTACGAAGACCCCATCCCCTTTACTCCATGTGAAAGGTTACTCCCACACTTTCACTTTCATTCTGGTTTTGGTTTGGTGAAGGAGGAAGAACCGTCTCAGACCCTTTTTCGTTTTCATTCTGGTTTTGGTTTAGTGAAGGAGGAAGGAATGTCTTAGACCATTTTTCATTTGGCTTTAGCATCGTGGTCATGAGTTTATGATTCAGCCCCTGTGCTAGATGGGTGGAGGTCTTGGAAGGAACTTCTCAACGACAGCTCTATGCGGGGTAAGTTTACCCTTGACTGTTCTTTTATTTAAGCATTCGAATCTTTCTGCCTCGTAAGTAGGTCTTTGCATGCTCCTGTTCCTGGTAAGTCCTCAGTAGTATTCTCGTTTTACTTCCAAATTACTATGGTAAAAAGGAGTCGGGGTACTCTAGCAACGTTTTAGGTCCTTTCATAGTTTTACCCCCTTTCTCTACACTATCCATCCTGTCGAGGTCGAGCCATTCTCCTATTATGGAGGAACGTATCACGGTGTCTGTTATCAATGTGCACTCAAAATATTTATTTTTGATTGAACCTTTGTTATTGGACCTGGTATCCTCCGTCGGTTAGTCTCTTAGTTAACAGAGTGTCATGTCCGGGTTTCCCTTGTTAATAGACCTTTTGGCACATTATTAATCTTGGAAAATTTTTGTGTTTGATTAGAGTGTTCGCTAATGTCATTGCATTGATTAGAAGAGAAGTTCTAATGGCTGAAGTCGTTTTAATCCTTTCTGTTTATGTTTGAAATGTCATAATGGTTTTATATTTACCATGATTGTTATACGCCTAAAATTTTCTTGCAATGTTTTCTTTGGATTAAACACTGGTATTTATCACTAATGATGGGCCCCTTGATGTGCGAGGGTACCCATCAGGGAGACACGAACTCCTCTTCCCCTATCGGTCTGGCAGGTGTAGCGCGATGGCAGAAGGCAAAGCCCTCCATTAAAGCTAAGTATTCACCGGGCCCCTTCCTAATTATATTATGTTATGTAACTTAATCATATTATTCTATTGGATATATTATAATGCTTCATACTAGTTTGTGCAGGTGCGGTCACGTCGAAGTATGGGGACGCCCTCTTCACTCCTTCAAGAAGTATTCAGGTTCCAACACAGTTCCCTTCCGTCTAAGTCCTTTCGAGTTTACATGCACCGATGGTCAAGGCTATGTCCCGTTTCTAATGTCTGAAGATTTTTAGTTCCAAGTTCTGTATTAGTTGATACAAGGTACGCCCTGATTTGTATAAATATTTTGGTATATAGAACAATACGCATAGCTTACACCTGGTTGGATTTTTTATAACTAGACAGTCATTCCATTTAAGTAATGTGCTCATTATATATTGAGTGTCATTTTGATGTGGATACAGGATTGTAATATGTCGCATTCTGTATTTAACACTCTCCTCTATATATTTCGAAAACAATTTTGTTATTACGGATTCGAATTCTTTTCTGAGTTATTCTAGTTATTTTTCCAGAATTGAATCTCACTATTGATTGTATAGTCCCTTCCCAAAATGATTCGGCCATGCATAGCAGTATGCCTAAGGGTTTTGGTTTTCCACAGAAAATTGTACGATGACTCCCAGATTTCGTTTATACTTATATTTTGATATAAAATTAGTTTTGGGTTTTCACATCGTATGCCATTTACCTTCTGTTTCTATTACGGCTATTAAACCATCCTTTATCGATCTACTCACCAGAAAATAGATAGCATTATTACTACGACAGAAAATTTGTGGTTATGTTGTAGGTGCGCCTTTTAACAGAGTCATTTCTAGTTTACTGTCATAACCATACTGATTTATATATATACTCAAGTCTTTCTGTAATGGGGTCTGTGGAGTTTTTCGAAATTATTTTCCTACTTATATATTTATATATCCTCTTAGTTCTTCTGGATTTTGTTGTAGTCAGTTTACTCCAGCGTCATTGTTCCACTGATACATAACGCCCATTATAATATATATATTGGTTCATAAAAATAACTATACAGGTTTACATGCATATCGAATAATACTTTAATGATGTAGGGTATATTTGTTTTGAATTTGAATTGTATACTCATTAGAGGAAGCTCATTGTATACTATAATCATCTACAAGAAATATAATTCTCCATAGACATTGGCACGCACAACTTCCCTCATGTTATGTAACCAATTATATTCCTTTTTGCTCAACAAAAAATTAATCAAACAGATAGGGATGGTCTATGGTCCATTCTATTAAGAGATTAGTAACTTGACAGGTCTCGTCTTACTGGTTAATACATTCAATGACCTTAATAATTATTCAGCATCACATCTAAATAGATAAGTCCATTGCTAGCTAACGACTAGGGAGTAAAATGATAGATCTTCCCACCACAATATTCAATCAGACATTCATACATAGAAGTAAATAGAATTACAGCACATGAAATTTAACTAGGATAAGGTAGAGTTTCATATCTGAATCAAAATTGCAGGAGGCCAAAGGGAACATCCACATTCCTCCCAACCATAGAATAGGGCAGCCAATATACTTGCTCGATTCACACCCTGGCTTGACCATGGAAATCCCCTCTCCAGCAATGCCCTTCAATTCCAACAGTATCCCCCTTGCCTCACACTCACACAATAGTGCTCATAACAATAAGAAACAAAGAAAATTCATCGTCTTCTTTCCCAACATACTTGGCAGCGTCCCGCCTCCTCACATATGCTCTTTATTAAATTGCCTAGGACTTTTTCCCTCCCTTGGGAATTTTCGCAGCTTTTTAAATCCTTGATTTTCAGGGGCTGCCAATGGCCAAATCACTGATTTTCCACTTGTAACAATCAGCCCAGAGTTAATTCCAATGTGTTCCCCACTCATGGAGTCATCGTCAGCTAAATATAACATGGTTGTTCCATTTGTCCTCCTGCAATCAATATAAAATATTTTGTTTTCATACAAGTGTCATAGTCAAATAGTTAGTTGGGTCAAATCAGGTCTTTGCCCAACAATCATAATAATTAATTACAATCATCAAATTTGAAATTCGAAATTGCCATAAATGGAAAAATTTTTCCAAATTCGAATTTACTAAAACCAGAATGAATTTTCAACAAATTTAAATTTGAAAAATCTTTTATTTTTTTGGAACGTCACATCCTTTCCCCCTTCAGTAAAACATTGTCCTCAGTGTTCGTTCCTTTCCTGGAATAGGATTGGATGAGATTTCCGCAAATCTACCTCCAACTCCCAAGTGGCCTCCTCAGGACTAAAGTGCTTCCATTGCACCTTTACCTGAGCGACGACTCTGTTTCGAAGTGTTATTTCTCTCCGGTCCAAAATGCGCAGGGGTTCCACCTGGAACTCGCCTTCAGGTTCCACCTGCACCATGTTCCAATCAATCATATGAATAGGGTCATGAATATACTTTTTCAACAAAGAAATATGAAAAAACATTATGAATTTTCAGATTAGCTGGGAGTGCAAGTTGGTATGCTACGGGTCCAATTCGTGCTAGTATCTCGAAGGGTCCACAAAACCTAGGTGCCAGCTTGGCATAGTTTCCTAACTTCAATGAGCTTCTTCGGTCTTTGACCTTTAAATAAGCATGGTCTCCCACTTGGAATTCCAAGTGTCTTCTTTTCTGATCTGCATAACTTTTCTGTCGATCCTGTGCTTCTTTCAAATTCTGTTGTACCTTCCTTACCGTGTTTTCCATTTCTTGGAGCATCTTTGGTCCCACCATGAGTCTGTCAGCTGGGTTATCCCAACTAATTGGAGTCGTACATTTTCTGTCGTACAATATTTTGAGAGGGCTCAATTTAGCCGAAGTCTGGTATCCATTGTTAATATGCAAATTCTACCAAGTGTAGATAGTCTTCCCATTTGTTCGATTTTGTTCTTACGTACATGCAGAGCATATCCTCCATGATTTGATTTGTCCTTTCAGTCTGTCCATCCGTTTGCGGGTGATAACTCGTACTGAAATTCAAGTTAGTATTTAGCCCTGCAAACAATTCCTTCCAAAAGGTGGATGTGAATTTTACGACTCTATCTGAAATCACCATTTTAGGAATACCATGCAGTCTAAAAATTTATTTCATGAATATTTCAGTAATGTTTATAGCTTTAAAAGTAGACTTTACAGGAATAAAGTGTGCAGACTTACTGAGTTTATCGATTACAACCATAATAGAATCGTTTTGTTTCTGAGTTTTAGGCAAACCTGTTATAAAATTTAGTGATATGGTCTCCCACTTCCATTTTGGTACTGGAAATGGTTGTCATAGGTTGGTTGGGTGCTGGTGTTCGGCCTTACCTGCTGACAATCTTAGCACCTAGCCAAGTATTATGTTGTTTCTCCCTTCATATTAGGCCAATAAAATAGTTTTACAAGAGCTGTTATCATTTTCTGGTAACCTGGGTGGCAAGAATACGGTTTCTTATGCACTTTGTCCAAGACTGTTAATTTTAACTCTGTAGAATCTAGTAAATAAATCCTTTTTTTAAATCGTAGTAGTCACTTCTCGTCAATACTTAGATCCGTTTTAACTGAGTTTGGGGTACTGTTCTGTAATTCTATCATTACCTTAGTGCAATTTCCATCGTTAATACATGTTGTGCTTATCCTTTGTTCCAAATCACTTTCGGCCCTGCTGATACTTATCTCAAATATCCCATGGACTATTCTGCTTAAAGCATATGCTACTTTATTTTCCTTACCCTTGATATCTGTGACCTCAAAGTCGAATTCGCTTAAGAAAGATAGCCATCTTGCTTGTCTTGCCTTAAGGTCTGGTTGGTTAAACAAATATTTCACTCCGCTATTATCCGTTAATAGTAGGAGTTTTCTGCCCATTATGTAGTGTTGCCACATTTTTAAGGCGTGTATTACTGCTGCTAATTCTTAGTCATGAGTGACATAATTTCGCTCGTGTTCCTTTAATTTCTGGGACTCATAACAAATAACATGTCCTTCCTGAGTTAGGACACCACCTAGCCCTTCTTTACTTGCATCCACACATACTATGAAGTCTTTATCGGGGTCTACTACCTTCAATATGGGTGCAGTTGTCAATAATCCCTTCAGTTTGTTAAAGCTGTCTTGGCACTTTTCTGACCAGTTAAACTTGGCTCCTTTCTTTTGTTATGAAGTGATAGGGTAGACTATCCTGGAAAACTCTTAATGGATTTTGTCTTTTCCGGGTCTACGACAATGCCTTCTGCTGAAATCACATGTCCTAAATATTGTATTTCTTTCTGATAGAAGTCACACTTATCAAATTTGGCGTACAATTTGTGTTTCCTCAACGTCTGCAAAACTATCCTTAAGTGTTCATCATGTTCTTCTTCCATTTTTGAATAGACTAGAATATCATCGATAAATACTACCACGAACTTGTCTAAGTACTGACTGAAAATACTGTTCATCAGACACATAAACGTGGTTGGCGCGTTAGTGACTCCAAAAGGTATGACTATGAATTCGTAGTGTCCATACCTTGTCCGAAAGGCTGTTTTGCTTATGTCCTCATCTTTTATCCTAACTTTATGATAACCGGATCGTAGATCCAACTTTGAAAAGATCTTGGCCCCACCTACTTGATCGAACAGATCATTTATCCTTGGTAAGGGGTATTTGTTCTTAATATTCATTTTGTTCAGTTGTCTATAATCGATACATAGTCTTAGAGTACCGTCTTTCTTTTTCACAAAGAGGACTGGTGCCCCACATGGTGAGACACTGGGTTTGATATACTCTTTGTCCAATAATTCCTGTAACTGTATTTTTAATTCTGTCAGTTCTGGTAGACTCATTCAGTAAGGTGCCTTTGAGATAGGGGCTGAACCTGGTAGTAGGTCTATGGAGAAGTCTATTTTCCTTCTGGGAGGTAATTTAGGTATCTCATCCACAAACATGTCTCTAAAGTCACGTAGGACAGCAATGTCTTCTAGTTTTGGCTTATCATCTTTTTCTAGCAGATTCGCTACTTGGATGGCATAAACTTGACATCCCTTCCTCATACATTTCTTGAGTTGCATTGCTGAAACTTGTCTGACTGATACCGGTTTTGGTATACCTTGGGCTGTTCTAACAGTGCCAAAATCATCCTTATAGTTAAGTATCTTTGTATAGCAATCTAATACTTCTTTGTGTTGTTCCAACCAATCCATCCCGATAATCATATCGTAAGATCCTAGTGGTAGGATGTTCAGATGGATCTTTATATTTTGACCATCTAAGTTGAACTCATAATCTGGAACAAACTCAACTACTTTTCTTTTAGTACCAGTCGCTAATTGTACAAGCCATGATTTTGTGTCCTTCAGTTTCTTAAGTTTGTTCAACTCTGCCACATTAGGTGTAATATAACTTAACGTAGCTCCAGGGTCAATTAAAAAAAAAAATCGAGTGTCATTGATTTTACCTTCGATTTCTACCACCGAGGACTGGTGGTCGGCTTGTCGAACATCTATGGCTGCATTTATCCGATGTAGGCTTCTACCCACGTCTCCCACTATCAAGGCTTCTTGCAGATTATGAACAACAGTTTTTTTTGTTGAACTCAAACGTGGACAGTTTCTCCTTAGATGAGGCTCTCCACATTCCCAACACTTTAATGGCTCACGGGGGTTGTCTACAAACTTCTTCGTTCCCAGGTTTACTGGTTTACCACTGCCTTAGGTATTTGGATGGTTGGAGTGAAAATCCTTTCTCAGAAAACTTTTTGCTGTATTCCGATAAGGAGCTGGCTGGTACCCCTTCTTCCGTTGGTTCATTCACTCTTGTTTCTTATCCTTCCATGCTTTGGGAAACTCTACCTGCTGTTTATACTAATCGTAGCACATTCGTTCCTTTCTGAATACTTCGATCAAGGATTTGGGGTTATCAAACTCAATTCTGTCCTTGTAGGACTGTGGTAGATAGCTTAGAAATCGTTGAATTTTTACTTTATCCTCACGGATGTAAGGTACGAACCTTAGCAACTCCAGAAATTTATTTATAAGGTCCTCCATTGCCATCTGTCCAAGTCGCAACTCGTAGAACTCCTTTGTCTTCCTTTCATAGTAATTTACTGAAAGGTATTGTTTCTTGAAATACTTTTTAAAGTCAGACCATTCCAATTGTTTCTCCTTTAGGCCCTTGGCCAATTTTAGGTCCTGCCACCAAATGTTGGCCTTCCCTTTCAGATTGTAGATGGCCATTCTAACCTTCATGTTGCTGGAATAGTTGTAGATCTAGAAGTATTTTTTTGATGTCCAATAGCCATGCCTCATCTTTTTCTCCCGTCTTGGATTCTCCATCAAAGGTAGTTGGTTTAATCTTTTTAAATTCTCCTTCGAGGTGGTCTACTTGTTTACTTTTTCTATCCGATTTAGTTTTTTCTTCAGCTGAAAGTTGTTCCTTCCGTCGAACTATCTCCCTTTTTTGTTTCCAGCCCTGAGTTCTTGGAGGCCCTTTTGCTGACTTCTTCCTCGTGGTTATCGTCCTTTGGGATTTTCTTGGTCACTATACTACGCAACAGGACTTCATTTATCTCTTGTTGTTCCTGTTGTGCCTTTTTCAATTTTTCATTGTCTGCTTTGAAAATCTGTAATTCAACAATAAGGTTCCTCATTGTTTCTAACACCTCCGTGGGTGAGCTTCCGTCACTGTTCTGTCTTGGATCTCCAGGGGGTCTTTTCTATGGGTTTTCTCCCATCCCGATTTCTTCATCGTCCTGAGCTGCCATAATTAACGCAAAACAGAAATAGCTTTCTGTTTGTAACCATAACATTTTTATTAGTTTTACATAAATCAGAATATATATACTAAGCAGCTATTGTGGCCCTTTTCAGGTCCAGTGTTGTAACCTTTTTTCTCTGATACCATATGTAATGTACCTCAAAATTTACATAAAAAAAAATAAAAAAATAATTGGGAACTTTGAGTTGGTTCTGTGTCTTTAAATCTTTTCAGTCATTCGTCAACCATAATGTACAACAATCCTATTGCCTTTCTCTTTCTATGTCTTTAAATTTCTTCAATCATTCGTCAATCATAATGTATAGCAGTCTTATTGTCTTTTACTTCTCTATCCTATTTTAACATAAAGTCGTCGCTTCCTATTTTGGTATTGAGTTATATACGAACATAGGTACATAGCTAGGGATATCCTATTTCATTGCAACTTGTTTTTATCTACCGTTTTTGTTTCCCAAAACCCACTTTATGATATGGGGATGTAACTACTTAGAGTCACTATCATATGAATGCGAGGGTTATAGATGTAAGACCTTATAACGCTCGTTCCGATATATATATCATTATATGATCTACAAGGAGAGGTTAACATTATTCGGAAACAAATACGATTTGGAAATAAAAATTGGGCACTAAAATTGCACCATTGAATATAAAGCGCTCAGGGGATGACTTGTGAAGGTTATGGTTATGATCGTGCTAACATAAAACTACTCGGTAAGTAACGACATTAGGTTGTCCGCTTCGGATGGTTAATGCAATGGTAGTTGGAATCAACGTATAACGGTATAGTAAGGTGATAAGAGTATCCCTAAGTAGGCCATCCGGTTACCTCACCATTAATGCTCTGAGCAACCGATACAGGTTGGAACCCTTGTGCCTTAAAGACCTGTCTGCAACATTTAAAGCGCATGGGATACATCTATTCGATTCAGAGTTCGACTGACGTGCCCCAATGAGATGTCAACACTTACCATATATTCACATGGTCCAAGTACGAAGACCCCATCCCCTTTACTCCATGCAAAATGTTACTCTCGCACTTTCACTTTCATTATGGTTTTGGTTTGGTGAAGGAGGAAGAACCGTCTCAGACCATTTTTCGTTTTCATTCTGGTTTTGATTTAGTGAAGGATGGAGGAACGTCTTAGACCATTTTTCGTTTGGCTTTAGCATCGTGGTCATGAGTTTATGATTCGGCCCCTGTGCCAGATGGTGGAGGTCTTGGAAGGAACTTCTTGACAACAACTATGTGCGGGGTAAGTTTACCCTTGACTATTCTTTTATTTAAGCATTCGAATCTTTCTGCCTCGTAAGTAGGTCTTTGCATGCTCCTGTTCCTGGTCAGTCCTCGGTAGTATTCTCATTTTACTTCCAGATTACTGTGGTAAAAAGGAGGCAGGGTACTCTAGCAAGGTTTTAGGTCCTTTCACAGTTTTACCCCCTTTCTCTGCACTATCCATCCTGTCGAGCCGGAGCCATTCTACTCTTTTGGAGGAATGTATCACGGGGTCTGTTATCAATGTGCACTCGGAATATTTATTTTTGATTGAACCTTTGTTATTGGACCTGGTTTACTCCGTCAATTAGTCTCTTAGTTAACAGAGTGTCATGTCCAGGTTTCCCTTACTTGAGTGTGTAACAGACCTTTCGGCACATTATTAATCTTGGAAAAATTATGTGTTTGATTAGAGTGTTCGCTAATTTCATTGCATTGATTAGAAGCGAAGTTCTAATGGCTGAAGGCATTTTAATCCTTTCTATTTATGCTTGAAATGTCATAATGGTTTTATATTTACCATGATCGTTATACGCCTATCATTTTCTTGCAATGTTTTCTTTGGATTAGACACTGGCATTTGTCACTAATGATGGGCCCCTTGATGTGCGAGGGTACCCATCAGGGAGACACGAACTCCTTTTCCCCTTTCGGTCTGGGAGGTGTAGCGCGATGGCAGAAGGCAAATCCCTCCATTACAGTTAAGTATTCACTGGCCCCCTTTCTAATTACATTCTGTGTTGTAACTTAATCATATTATTCTATTGGATATATTATAATGCTTCATATTATTTTGTGCAGGTGCGGTCACGCCGAAGTATGGGGACGTCCTCTTCACTCCTTCAAGAGGTATTCGGGTTCCAAGAGAGTGCCCTTTCGTCTAAGTCCTTTCGAGTTTACATGCACCGATGATCAAGGCTATGTCTCGTTCCTAATGTCTGAATATTTTTAGTTCCAAGTTCTGTATTAGTTGATATAGGGTACACCCTGATTTGTATAAATATTTTGGTACATAGAACAATACGCCAAACTTGCACCTGGTTGGATTTTTTATAACTAGATAGTCGTTCCATTTAATTAATGTGCTCATTATATATTGAGTGTCATTTTGATGTGGATACGGGATTCTAATGTGTCGCTTTCTGTATTTAACACTCTCCTCTATATATTTCGAAAACGGTTTTGTTATTACAGATTCAAATTCTTTTATGAGTTATTCTAGTTATTTTTCTAGAATTGAATCTCACTGTTGATTGTACAGTCCCTTTCCAAAATGACTCAGCCATGCATAGAAGTACGCCTATTGGTTTTGGTTTTCCACATAAAATTGTACGATGACTCCCAGATTTCGTTTATACTTATATTTTTGTATAAAATTAGTTTTGGGTTTACGCATCGTATTCCATTTACCTTATGTTTCTATTACGGCTATTAAACCAGCTTTTATCGATCTACTCACCAGAAAATAGATAGCATTATTACTACGATAGAAAATTTGTGGTTATGTTGTAGGTGTGCCTTTTAACATAGTCATTTCTAGTTTAATGTCATAACCATATTGATTTATATATATACTCAAGTCTTTCTATAATGGGGTCTGTGGAGTTTTTCGAAATTATTTTCCTACTTATATATTTATATATCCTCTTAGTTCTTCCGGATTCTACTGTAGTCAGTTTACTCCAGCGTCATTGTTCCATTGATACATAACACCCATTATAATATATATATATATATATATATATATATATATCGGTTCATAAAAATAACTATACAAGTTTACATGCATATCGAATAATACTTCAATGATGTAGGGTATATTTGTTTTGAATTTGAATTGTATACTCATTAGAGGAAGCTCATTGCATACTATAATCATCTACAGGAAATATAATTCGCCATAGACATTGGCACGCACGACTTCCCCCACATTATGTAACCAATTTTATTATTTTTTTCTCAACAGAAAATTAATTAAACAGATAGGGATGGTCTGTGGTCCATTCTTTTAAGAGATTAGTAACTTTACATGTCTCATCTTACTGGTTAATACATTCAATGACCTTACTAATTATTCAACATCACATCTAAATAGATAAGTCCATTGCTAGCTAACGACTAGGGAGTAAAATGATAGATCTTCCCACCACAGTATTCAACCAGACATTCATACATAGAAGTAAACAGAATTGCAGCACATGACATTTAACTAGGATAAGATAGAGTTTCATATCTGAATCAAATTTGCGGGAAGACAAAGGGAACGACCACATTCCTCACAACCGTAGAATAGGGCATCCAATCTACTTGCCTGATTCACCCCTAGCCTGACCATGAGTCCATGAGGGTGAATGGAAATCCCCTCTCCAACAATGTACTTCAATTCCAGTAGTACCCCCCTTGCCTCACACTCACACAGTAGTGCTCATAACAACAAGAAACAAAGAAAATTCATCGTCTTCTTTCCCAACATACTTGGCAATGTCCTGCCTCCTCACATATGCTCTTTATTAATTTGCCTAGGATTTTTTTCCCTCCCTTGGGAATTTTCACAGCTTTCTAAATCCCTGATTTTCAGGGGCTACCAATGGCCAAATCACTGATTTTCCACTTGTAACAATTAGCCTAGAGTTAATTCCAATGTGTTCCCCACTCATGGAGTCATGGTCAACTAAATTTAACATGGCTGTTCCATTTGTCCTCCTGCAATCAATATAAAATATTTTGTTTTCATACAAGTGTCATAGTCAAATAGTTAGTTGGGTCAAATCAGGTCTCTGCCCAACAGTCATAATAATTAATTACAATCATCAAATTCTAAATTTGAAACTGCCATAAATGGCAAAAAAATTTCAAATTCGAATTTACTAAAAACGGAATGAATTTTCAACAGATTTAA
>SNQJ01S0042814.1:59573-74437 GCA_010110895.2 Picea sitchensis
ACTCCCAAGTGGCCTCCTCAGGACTAAAGTGCTTCCATTGCACCTTTACCTGAGTGACGACTCTGTTCCGAAGTGCTATTTTTCTCCGGTCCAAAATGCACAGGGGTTCCACCTGGAACTCGCCTTCGGGTTCCACCTGCACCATGTTCCAATCAATCATATGAATAGGGTCATGAATATACTTTTTCAACAAAGAAATATGAAAAAACATTATGAATTTTCAGATTAGATGGGAGTGCAAGTTGGTATGCTACGGGTCCAATTCGAGCTAGTATCTCAAAGGGTCTACAAAACCTGGGTGCCAACTTGGCACAGTTTCCTAACTTCAACGAGCTTCTTCGGGCCTTGACCTTTAAATAAACATGGTCTCCCACTTGGAATTCCAAGTGTCTTCTTTTCTGATCTGCATAGCTTTTCTGTCTAACCTGTGCTTCTTTTAAATTCTGTCGTACCTTCCTTACCGTGTTTTCCATTTCTTGGAGCATCTCTGGTCCCACCATGAGTCTATCAGTCGGGTTATCCCAGCTAATTGGAGTCGTACATTTTCTGTCGTACAATATTTTGAAAGGGCTCAATTTGCCGAAGTCTGGTATCCATTGTTATATGCAAATTCTACCAAGTGTAGCTAGTCTTCCCATTTGTTCAGTTTTTTTCTTACGTAAATGCGGAGCATATCCTCCACGATTTGATTTGTCCTTTCGGTCTATCCATCTGTTTGTAGGTGATAACTCGTATTGAAATTCAAGTTAGTATTTAGCCCTGCAAACAATTCCTTCCAAAAGGCGGAGGTGAATTTTACGTCTCTATCTGAAATCACCATTTTAGGAATACCATGCAGTCTAAAAATTTATTTCATGAATATTTCAGCAATGTTTATAGCTTTAAAAGTAGACTTTACAGGAATAAAGTGTCCAGACTTACTGAGTTTATCGACTACAACCATAATAGAATCGTTATGTTTCTGAGTTTTAGGCAAACCTGTTATAAAATCCAGCGGTATGGTCTCCCACTTCCATTCTGGTACTAGAAATGGTTGTAATAGGTCGGCTGGGTGATGGTGTTTGGCCTTAACCTGCTGACAATATTGGCACCTAGCCAAGTATTCTGTTGTTTCGCCCTTCATATTAGGCCAATAAAATAGTTTTCTAAGTGTTGTTATCATTTTCTGGTAACCTGAATGGCCAGAATACGGTTTCTTATGCACTTCGTCCAAGACTGTTAATTTTAACTCTGCAGAATCTGGTAAATAAAGCCTGTTTTTAAATCGTAGTAGTCCCTTCTTGTCGATACTTAGATCCATTTTAACTGAGTTTGGGGTATTGTTTTGTAATTCTGTCATTACCTTAGTGTAATTTCCGTTGTTAATACTTGTTGTGCTTATCCTTTGTTCCAGATCACTTTCGGCCCTACTGATACTTATCTCAAATATCCCATGGACTCTTCTGCTTAAAGCATCTGCTACTTTATTTTCCTTACCTTTGATATGTTTGACCTCGAAGTCGAATTCTCTTAAGAAGGCTAGCCATCTTGCTTGTCTTGCATTAAGGTCTAGTTGGTTAAACAAATATTTCACTCCGCTATTATCCATTAATAGTAGGAATTTTCTGTCCATTATGTAGTGTCGCCACATTTTTAAGGCGTGTATTACTGTTGCTAATTCTCGGTCATGAGTGACATAATTTCACTCGTGTTCATTTAATTTATGGGACTCATAACAAATAACGTGTCCTTCCTGAGTTAGGACACCACCTAGCCCTTCTTTACTTTCATCCACACTTACTGTGAAGTCTTTATCAGGGTCTGCTACCTTCAATATGGGTGCAGTTGTCAATAATCCCTTTAGTTTCTTAAAGTTGTCTTGGCACTTTTCTGACCAGTTAAACTTGGTTCCTTTCTTTTGTAATGAAGTGATAGGGTAGGCTATCTTGGAAAACCCTTCTATAAACCTGTGGTAATATCCGGTGATTCCCATGAATGACCGTATATCTGCTACATCCTTGGGCACCGTCCATTCCATAATGGATTTTGTCTTTTCCGGGTCTACGGCAATGCCTTTTGCTGAAATCACATGTCCTAAATATTGTATTTCTTTCTGATAGAAGTCACACTTGTCAAATTTGGCGTACAATTTGTGTTTCCTCAACGTCTGCAGAACTATCCTTAAGTGTTCATCATGTTCTTCTTCCGTTTTTGAATAGACTAGAATATCGTCGATAAATACTACCACGAACTTGTCTAAGTGTTGACTGAAAATACTGTTCATCAGACTATGAATTTGTAGTGTCCATACCTTGTCCGAAAGGTTGTTTTGCTTATGTCCTCATCTTTTATCCTAACTTGATGATAACCGGATTGTAGATCCAACTTTGAAAAGATCTTGGCCCCACCTACTTGATCGAACAGATCATTTATCCTTGGTAAGGGGTATTTGTTCTTAATAGTCATTTTGTTCAGTTGTCTATAATCGATGCATAGTCTTAGAGTACTGTCTTTCTTTTTCACAAAGAGGACTGATGCTCCCCATGGTGAGACACTGGGTCTGATATACTCTTTGTCCAATAATTCCTGTAACTGTATTTTTAATTCTGTCAGTTCTGGTAGACTCATTCGGTAAGGTGCCTTTGAGATAGGGGCTGAACCTGGTAGTAGGTCTATGGAGAAGTCTATTTCCCTTCTAGGAGGTAATTCTGGTATCTCATCCACAAACATGTCTCTGAAGTCACGTAGGACAGCAAAGTCTTCTAGTTTTGGCTTATCATCTTTTTCTAGCAGATTCGTTACTTGGATGGCATAAACTTGACATCCCTTCCTCATACATTTCTTGAGTTGCATTGTTGAAACTTGTCTGACTGATACCAGTTTTGGTATACCTTGGGCTGTTCTAACAGTGCCAAAATCGTCTTTATAGTTAAGTATCTTTGTATAGCAATCTAGTACTGCTTTGTGTTGTTCCAACCAATCCATCTCGATAATCATATCGTAAGATCCTAGTGGTAGGATGTTCAGATGGATCTTTATATTTTGACCATCTAAGCTGAACTCATAATCTGGAACAAACTCAACTACTTTTCTCTTAGTACCAGTCGCTAATTGTACAAGCCATGATTTTGTGTGCTTTAGTTTCTTAAGTTTGTTCGACTCTGCCACATTAGGTGTAATATAACTTAACATAGCTCCAGGGTCAATTAAAACATAAATTCAAGTGTCATTGATTTTACCTTCGATTTATACCACTGAGGACTGGTGGTTAGCTTGTCGACGATCTATGGCTGCACTTATCCGATGTAGGCTTCTGCCCACATCTCCCACTGTTAAGGCTTCTTGCAGATTATGAACAGTAGTTATGTTTGTTGAACTCAAATGTGGACAATTCCTCCTTAGATGAGGCTCTCCACATTCCCAACACTTTAATGGCTCGCGGGGGTTGTCTACAAACTTCTTCTTTCCCAGGTTTACTGGTTTACCACTGCCTTGCATATTTGGATGGTTGGAGTGAAAATCTTTTCTCGAATTTTTTTTTGTTGTATTCCGATAAGGAGATGGCTGGTACCCCTTCTTCCACTTGTTCATTCACTCTTGTTTCTTATCCTTCCATGATTTGGGAAACTCTACCCGATTTTTATACTGATCGTAGCACATTCGTGCGTTCTTGAATACTTCGCCCAAGGATTTGGGGTTGTCAAACTCTTTTTTGTCCTTGTAGGACTGTGGTAGACAGCTTAGAAATCGTTGAATTTTTACTTTATCCTCACGGATGTACAGTACGAACCTTAGCAATTCCAGAAATTTATTTATAAGGTCCTCCATTGCCATCTGTCCAAGTCACAACTCGTATGACTCCTTTGTCTTCCTTTCATAGTAATTTTCTGAAAGGTATTATTTCTTGAAATACTTTTTAAAGTCAGACCATTCCAACTGTTTCTCCTTTAGGCCCTTGGCCAATTTAAGGTCCTGCCACCAAATGTTGGCCTTCTCTTTCAGATTGTAGATGGCCATTCTGACCTTCATGTTGCTGGAATAGTTGTAGATCTGGAAGTATTTTTTTGATGTCCAATAGCCATGCCTCAGCTTCTTCTCCCATCTTGGATTCTCCATCAAAGGTAGCTGGTTTAATCTTTTTAAATTCTCCTTCGAGGTGGCCTACTTGTTTTCTTTTTCTGTCCGATTTAGTTTTTTCTTCAGCTAAAAGTTGTTCCTTCCGACGAACTATCTCCCTTTTCTGTTTCCGGCCCTGAGTTCTTGGAGGACCTTTTGTTGACTTCTTCCTCCTGGATATCGTCCTTTGGGATTTTCTTCGTCACTATACTACGCAGCAGGACTTCATTTATCTCTTGTTGTTCTTGTTGTGCCTTTTTGAATTTTTCATTGTCTGCTTTGAAAATTTGTAATTCAACAATAAGGTTCCTCATTCTTTCTAACACCTCCGTGGGTGAGCTTCTGTCACTATTCTGTCTTGGATCTCTAGGGGGTCCTTGCTGTGGGTTTTCTCCCATCCTAAATTCTGCATCATCCTGAGCTGCCATAATTAACGCAAAACAGAAATAGCTTTTTGTTTGTAACCATAACATTTTTATTAGTTTTACATAAATCAGAATATATATACTAAGCAACTATTATGGCCCTATTCAGGTCCAGTGTTGTAACCTTTTTGCTTTGATGCCATATGTAATGTACCTCAAATTTTACATAAAAGAAAAAAGAAAAAATTTAATTGGGAACTTTGAGTTGGTTCTGTGTCTTTAAAGATTTTCAGTCATTCGTCAACCATAATGTAAAGCAGTCCTATTTCCTTTCTCTTTCTATGTCTCTAAATTTTTTCAGTCATTCCTCAATCATAATGTATAACAATCTTATTGTCTTTTACCTCTCTATCCTATTTTAACATAAAGTCGTCGCTTCCTATTTTGGTATTGAGTTATATACAAACATAGGTACATAGCTAGGGATATTCTATTTCATTGCAACTTGTCATTATCTACCGTTTTCATTGCCCAAAACCCACTTTATGATATGTGGATGTAACTACTTAGAGTCACTATCATATGAATGTGAGGGTTATAGATGTAAGACCTTATAACACTCGTTCCAATATATATATATATATATATATATATATATATATATATCATTATATGATCTACAAGGAGAGGTTACCATTATTCGGAAACAAATGTGATTTGGGAATAAAAATCGGGCACTAAACTTGCACCATTGAATATAAAGCGCGCATGGGATAACTTGTGAAGGTTATGGTTAGGATCGTGCTAACATAAAACTACTCGGTAAGTAACGACATTAGGTTGTCCGCTTCTGATGGTTAATGCAATGGTAGTTGGAATCAACGTATAATGGTATAGTAAGGTGATAAGAGTAACCCTAAGTAGGCCATCCGGTTACCTCACTATTAATACTCTGAGCAACTGATATAGGTTGGAACCCTCGTTCCTTAAAGACCTGTCTGCAACACTTAAAGCACCTGGGATACGTCTACTCGATTCAGAGTTCGACTGGCATGCCCCAATGAGATGTTGACACTTACCATGTATTCACATGGTCCAAGTACGAAGACCCCGTCCCCTTTACTCCATGCGAAAGGTTACTCCCGCACTTTCACTTTCATTCTGGTTTTGGTTTGGTGAAGGAGGAAGAACCGTCTCAGACCATTTTTCGTTTTCATTCTGGTTTTGGCTTAGTGAAGGAGGAAGGAACGTATTAGACCATTTTTCATTTGTCTTTAGCATCGTGGTCATGAGTTTATGATTCGGCCCCTGTGCTAGATGGGTGGAGGTCTTGGAAGGAACTTCTCGACGACAGCTTTGTGCGGGGTAAGTTTACACTTGACTGTTCTTTTATTTAAGCATTTGAATCTTTCTACCTCGTATGTAGGTCTTTGCATGCTCCTGTTCCTAGTCAGTCCTCGGTAGTATTCTCGTTTTACTTCTAGATTACTGTGGTAAAAAGGAGTCGGGGTACTCTAGCAAGGTTTTAGGTCCTTTCACAGGTTTACCCCCTTTCTCTGCACTATCCATCCTGTCGAGGCCGAGCCATTCTCCTCTTGTGGAGGAATGTATCACGGTGTCTGTTATCAATGTGCACTTGGAATATTTATTTTTGATTGAACCTTTGTTATTGGACCTAGTTTCCTCTGTCTGTTAGTCTCTTAGTTGACAGAGTGTCATGTCCGGGTTTCCTTTACTTGAGTGTGTAACAGACCTTTCGGCACATTATTAATCTTTGAAAACTTCTGTATTTGATTAGAGTGTTCACTAGTGTCATTGCATTGATTAGAATCAAAGTTCTAAGGGCTGAAGGCATTTTAATCCTTTCTGTTTATGTTTGAAATGTCATAATGGTTTTATATTTACCATGATCGTTATACGCCTATCATTTTCTTGCAATGTTTTCTTTGGATTAGACACTGGTATTTATCACTAATGATGGGCCCCTTGATGTGTGAGGTTACCCATCAGGGAGACATGAACTCCTCTTCCCCTTTCAGTCTGGGAGGTGTAGCGCGATGGCAGAAGGCAAATCCCTCCATTACAGTTAAGTATTCACTGGGCCCCTTTCTAATTACATTATGTTTTGTAACTTAATCATATTATTCTGTTGGATATATTATAATTCTTCATATTATTTTGTGCAGTTGCGGTCACGCCGAAGTATGGGGACGCCCTCTTCACTCCTTCAAGAGGTATTCGGGTTCCAACACAGTGCCCTTCCGTCTAAGTCCTTTCGAGTTTACATGCACCGATGGTTAAGGTTATGTCCCGTTCCTAATGTCTGAATATTTTTAGTTCCAAGTTTTGTATTAGTTGATACAGGGTACGCCCTGATTTGTATAAATATTTTGGTACATAGAACAATACTCGAAGCTTGCACCTGGTTGGATTTTTGATAACTAGACAGTTGTTCCATTTAGGTAATTTGCTGCTTATATATTGAGTGTCATTTTTATGTGGATACGAGATTCTAATCTGTCGCTCTTTGTATTTAACACTCTCCTCTATATATTTCGAAAACGGTTTTGTTATTACAGATTCAAATTCTTTTCTGAGTTATTCTAGTTATTTTTCCAGAATTGAATCTCATTGTTGATTGTACAATCCCTTCCCAAAATGATTCGGCCATGCATAGCGGTACGCCTAAGGGTTTTGTTTTTCCACAGAAAATTGTACGATGACTCCCAGATTTCGTTTATACTTATATTTTGATATAAAATTAGTTTTGGGTTTACGCATTGTATGCCAGTTACCTTCTATTTCTATTACGACTATTAAACCAACCTTTATCGGTCTACTCACCAAAAAATAGATAGCATTATTACTGTGACAAAAAATTTGTGGTTATGCTGTAGGTGCGCCTTTTAACAGAGTCATTTCTAGTTTACTGTCATAACCATACTGATTTATATATATACTCAAGTCTTTATGTAATGTGGTCTGTGGAGTTTTTCAAAATTATTTTCCTACTTATATATTTATATATCCTCTTAGTTCTTCTGGATTCTGTTGTAGTCAGTTTACTCCAGCATCATTGTTCCACTGATACAGAACGCCCATTATAATATATATATATATATATATATCAGTTCATAAAAATAACTATACAGGTTTACATGCATATCAAATAATACTTCAATGATGTAGGGTATATTTGTTTTGAATTTGAATTGTATAATCATTAGAGGAATCTCATTGTATACTATAATCATCTATAGAAAATATAATTCGCCATAGACATTGGCATGTGTGACTTCCCTCACGTTATGTAACCAATTTTATTCCTTTTTGCTCAACAGAAAATTAATTAAACAGATAGGGATGGTCTGTGGTCCATTCTATTAAGAGATTAGTAACTCGATAGGTCTCGTCTTACTAGTTAATACATTCAATGAACTTAATAATCATTCAACATCACATCTAAATAGATAAGTCCATTGCTAGCTAACGACTAGGGAGTAAAATGATAGATCTTCCCACTACAGTATTCAACCAAACATTCATACATAGAAGTAAACAGAATTGCAACACATGACATTTAACTATGATAAGGTAGAGTTGCATATCTGAATCAAATTTGCAGGAAGCCAAAGGGAACAACCACGTTCCTTCCAACCGTAGAATAGGGCAGCCAATCTACTTGCCCGATTCACCCCCTAGCCTGACCATGAGTCCATGAGGGCGAATGGAAATCCCCTTTCCAGCAATGTCCTTCAATTCCAGTAGTATCCCCCTTGCCTCACACTCACACAGTAGTGCTCAAAACAGCAAGAAACAAAGAAAATCCATCTTCTTCTTTCCCAGCATACTTGGCAGCGTCCTGCCTCCTCACATATGCTCTTTATTAATTTGCCTAGGACTTTTTTCCCTCCCTTGGGAATTTTTGCAGCTTTCTAAATCCCTAATTTTCAGGGGCTGCCAATGGCCAAATCACTGATTTGCCACTTGTAACAATCAGCCCAGAGTTAATTCCAATGTGTTCCCCACTCATGGAGTCATGGTCAACTAAATTTAACATGGTTGTTCCATTTGTCCTCCTACAATCAATATAAAATATTCTATTTTCATACAAGTTTCATAGTCAAATAGTTAGTTGGGTCAAATCAGGTCTCTGCCCAACAGTCATAATAATTAATTACAATCATCAAATTCGAAATTCGGAATTGCCATAAATGGAAATTTTTTTCCAAATTCAAATTTACTAAAAACGGAATGAATTTTCAACAGATTTAAATTTTAAAAATATTTTATTTTTTTGGGACGTCACACCACCTCTTTGGTAGCAGTAGAAGTCTTCCTTCTTCCCCACTGATATCAGGACCTCCATAGGGTTTATCAAATGACTTCCCAACTGGATTTCCTCTATGCAAGAGAGTCTCTTCACAACTACATTGTCCCTCGACACCCTCTCCTTCCAACATTGATTTCTTTCTAGCTAGCACCAAGCCCGTGGCCCCTATTTTCTCCAGTATGGTCTTCGTGTCTTCTATGCTCTAGTTCAAAACTCTTTCAGGAGTTCTCTGATATTTCTATTGCACATTGTTGTGCATTCTTTTCAGCAATTCTCTTCCTCAGAGAATGAATTACTCCTATATTTCGCTCCTGTAACAGGAACACATTATTCTTTCCATTATTCTTTGAACTAGAGATCCTGGCCCGCTCTCTTATTTCTCTAGTATATTTCTTCTCTTGCGTTCCCTCTCCTTTTTTTTTCAGGGAGGTTATGGACCTGTCCTATTTCTTTTGTCAGAAGGAACTCGGGTAAATCTGGGTCTGTAAGAAACTGCACTCTATGGTACTTCGGGCTGACAATTTTTTGTATCCTCGGCCAAACTCCACATGCTTCCATTCATTATGTCATTTTGACATAATGAACTCTCTCTACAGTTTCCTCACTCTTTCCTCTAGTGATATCATGGCCAGTACTTCAAGGATTCACCAGCTATTGGAAATCTAAAAAAAATACATTTGCATTCTTCACATGCCATAACATAGTAATAATAAGTAATTATTAATTACAAGTTGGGGGAAACAGGGGTATTACATAAACCCTCATCAATAGAACCCTTGCAAAGAAAACATGAGACATATTATGTGAACAGAAGGAGAATAACATTGACACTTTCCAAACAGTAATTAAAAATATTCCTGATATAGTCTTTACACAGTTCCTTCACAGGGAACTCCTTCGACATGCAACTTCCTTATTGCATATCCATCACTAACTTTGATGGCCTCAACCTTGAATTAGCTTCATCTTTACCACTTTAGTTGTTTACCAAATATTCCATAAGGAATATAAACATGCATTCCTACGATGTATTCCAAATATACATTAAAAGCATGTCATTTATGTTTTCAACTTGCTTTCATTCAATGCTTCCATGCACCTAATCACATGATTTAGCATGTTTGGTGTGTTCCCACCATAGGCATCCTTTACAGTTTCATTTCCATATCGATTGAAAATTATTTAGTTCATTATTTTTCACAATCATTTACATGTGGTCCTGAAAATCGTATTCATGTTGTCTTTTACCATGACAACATAACATCATTTCTCATTTACTCTTTCATCTATTTATACTAGTTTTTTCTAAGGGAATGGAACACATTCCCCTCAAGGTATTATTCAAAAACAAAATTCATGACTCATCATAATAGAGTCATCCATTCATCCATGGTATTCATTCAATCTTGGCAAGTGAAATTATTGCCTTACATTTCACTCATTTAGGTAGTCACATCATTCCTTTAGTATACATATACTCTTACATCATACATGTGCATCACTTGCACATTTAATATCATTCATTCATATCTATTTGGTCTTCATGGTAGTCTTCACACTGGAGGAACCTTATAACGCATTCATTCCATGCACTCAAGCATGTATAAACATAGATATATGTTCAACATGCAAGTTCAATGCTTGCACCTTGTTCCATGTCATTCACACACATGGACATTTCAAATTTCCATATCCTTATCCCAAATATCTTCCAATCATTCTTATGATAAATATCATAAAGATGCTCATCATTGAGCCACTCTCTCTATTTAGAGCTTGCAATGATCCACAAGTTATCCTCGTAGGAATTTTAACATACATAATCATAACTATGTCCCCCTTTCCATACCACAACAACCAACAAGAAGGAATTTCTGCCACAACTACTATAAAGTTATTCAACAATCCAGAAATACCATTTGGGAAATTATAACCATGCAAAAGGTAACAAAACAACCAATATAGCTTCCAACTAGTCTTGATCAGAAGACCTTTCGATCAAGGGACATTTTTTAGATTCCCCCTCACTACGATTAAAGTATACCAAACCATATATATATGGCTACCATCCACCATTGGATGTTAATCTGACCCATTGGTCATCTAGAAGTGCCCCAACACTTCCTTTACCACATTTAGGATCAACATTTAATTAACCATTTTACCTCATTTATAATGCATTTTAATGTCTAATAACATTTGGACTATTTCCTTAAATCCCAAATACAATTTCGAGGTATGTTACTAAGTATTTTAATACATAACTCCAGAGCATCTTTAGATCATAATTAGTCTTGGGCAGAAAGTACATCTCTTTATTTTTTTAAATTTTTGTAAAGGTTCTAGTTTTTTATGTCTATTCTCATTTTTAGAAAAATATAGGTTCTAAATGTAGATCAGCCTTAACCATTACACCTAGAAGTCTTCCTTTTATTCAACAACAACGAGCTATGGAGGTCACTCTCCTCATCCCATGGGAATTCTGGCAGATTAGTTTTCTATCCACTAAACAAGGGAGGTTGGTGTGATTGCTTACTCAATCACTCCATTTTTTTGCATCTTTGTTTATCAGCATGATTAGAAAAATTCTTCCCAACAATTCGTGTACCTAGAAACAAAATTTGTTTCTCAGTTCCCTTCAAAACCAGAGAGTTGCACCTGCACTCACTCTTCAAAAAATGGTCACCAGACCCATTCCTCTTGCATTTTCATGCATAGATATACCCTTAGTTAATAGGGATTTACACTGCTTTAGCACAACCACGAGCTTTTGAACTTGCTCATTTCATTTCACTTCTTCCATGAGGTTCATTCTCAGTCCACTTGAATTCTTTTATTTTACAAAGAGGGATTACCTCAGTATGAATTTTTTCGGTTATGACAGTTCAAGTAGGTTCATCTCACCTACTTCCATAAGGTCTCTAGACATGGAGGATTGTACTCCCAATGCCAAATCCTTCATTTAATCAACACTTTTAATTAACAGAGGCTTCATAAGCCCACTTTTTAGGAAATTATTGCCACCTATTCAGTTCATTTTCCCTCTAGACTCAAGTATTCCTTAAAACAGGTTTATTCCATTTGCATCCAAGTTATTGTTAATGCCCCTCATCATAATCCGACTTTTTTAGGACTGACTATCATTTCCCAAAAGAAATGATAGGATTCTTCTACCAAAGTCTAGCATGATTCAATCTCATTGGATAAAATCCCAACTGAATTTTAATCTGCATCCTTCTCCTCAAGGAACTTATGCAAATTTTCGTAGGACAATAATACTTTTAACATGCTCATCTTAGCCTTTGTAAACTAGTCTTATGATTGTTCCCCTGCCCATCCAAGTCTGTGTTTGAATCGTGCTATGCCAGATAGGGTAGGGTAGGGTGCCCTCTCCCTTAAATTTTTCTAAGAAAAAAATCACTTGACTCTTTTTTGACCCCAAGAAAACCAAGTGTTGTTGCCCGTTCTGATACCAATTTGTCACACACCTGACCCTTAAGTACCTTTTTAAGGGATGAGGTATAAATTTTTTCTCTATTCCGCAGCTTCCTAAATCCCTCAGATAAGGGCACCATTTCCTTCTCTCTGAGAGATTTCTAACAACTATAAACTCATCCAAACCTGAGTTCTGGTTCGAGAGTTATGGCCTTCTGAAGTTTTCGGGGTGTCATTGGCCAATGGCCACCCCCTTCGCCATGTGGCATCCATGTGGCTTCACTTTCCTCGAGTCATCTAACATGGAACTATCGTGGCCCTGATCGTCATCCTTTGGAAATGACATGGTTGTGGAAGAAAGTTTTATAGGGGAAGGTCTTTTTCGATTCCTCGCAGGCTTATTCACTTCCAGAACCTCAGTGCTTCTTATTTTCCCTTTTACCTTACCATGTGATCAATGTTGGAACCTATTCCTCTGGACTTCGACCTTTCTACACTATTTTGTACAACACTAAAGCTTCCCGGAGACCCAAAGTCCCGTAGCCTATCTCTACTCCAGAATCTATGGTGGAGTTTGATCCACCTTTGGATCTAATAGTTAATATTTATCTACACTTAACACATTGCTTGGACTTGACTAGAGAGGTGGGGTCCCACACATAATTCGTGTCCAATCTAACGATGCCACATGGAGTTATCCATCCTATCAAAGCTTGACAATACAATAGGGGAAACTTCAGTGCTTCGACACTTCGAAGATTCAACCACTTTTCTCTATCTGCAAATCCTCCGGAGTCTAGAACCCCAGAGTCCTGCCATGTGGCTCTAGACTTCGTCTATATTGGAGCTTTCCTCTTAGCACTCCAAACACCCAGAGTTAGAAAGTCTCGAACTCTCGCAGTCAATCCCTCTTATGTACGTGGTGTTATGCATGGGTGTCCCTACTACCATCTGCCACCTAGCAGATACGTGATGATGACGCTACCTTGACACATGGTACCCATCTTTCCAACCCTATACCATATACGATGAGTCAGCAAGACACGTGGCTTAGCCATGTGCTGACATGTGGTAGCTCTGTCACACGATCAAAATCCACTGTGTACTTTGGCCATGTCATCTGTTGACATCACTTCGGCCTTCGACCTTCGAGGAAATTCCACACCTTGCATCCTGAATCACCCGAAGTGGGGTTTAGTCGGAGAGACAAATAATGATAGGGTGGCCCATAATATTCCCTGGTTTGATCCAACGGTTGATGGGGATTCGTGGCTCCGCACTCTCGTGGTCCACACAATCCTAAGTCTTTAGTGTCGAGGGTAACTGACTAGGAGGTTCATAAAGAAGAATGGTCGCCTGTTGTCAGTCATTCCTTCCCTTACTCTATCCTTCCACTAACACTCAATCTAACGATCAAGGAGGATCCCAAAGGATCCTTATATCTATGACCCACGTCACTTTGTGTTCAGTGTTTGGGGATTTTGGTCGTTTAACACCCTTTTTCTCCTAGAGTGGTCAATTCTAGATTGACCATGACGTAGATCCAATGGTTAGGGGAGATCTTGACTATCCTCAGATCTATCGCTCGCGTTACTTTTTGACCGAGAAGTGGATCAGGGTTTAACAAGGGGATGAATCCCACGATAATGGGTAAATGACCACCAACTGTCTGTCAACCATCAAGTTATCATTCTGACAAGTCACCTTCAATGCATTTAGGACATTGCAATCTTCATTCACCCCAGAGCTCCGTACTCCCGAAGTCCCGAAGCCCGAATAAATTCGCTCATTTTTTAGTGTACCGAAGGGTTCTATGCTCCTAGTCCTGTGGAAATTTGTCAAGCTCCAAAGGCTACACTCCTAACTCTTAGCCGAGATTTGGTTAAGGACGTGGGAATGAGCCTGTGGTCACTTGGATGACTAGTTTAAAGGAAGCGCCCTTCGTCTATAGAGCTCAAATTCCACAACATGAGAATGTATTTCCGAGGGATCAATAGGACTGTAGCAGTCTTGTAGAGTCAATCCCGACTCTAGAATTGTAAAATTGATCCTTCGGATAACCCCTTGAGAATTTTCCAACAAGCATAGAGGCCAAACTTGTCATCTTACAACCATTCAAATGAAACAGTTTACAGAGGAACAATAAGCATTATTTC
Organism: Picea sitchensis; assembly: GCA_010110895.2. Lineage (NCBI taxonomy): Eukaryota > Viridiplantae > Streptophyta > Pinopsida > Pinales > Pinaceae > Picea > Picea sitchensis. The sequence goes on from SNQJ01S0042814.1 coordinate 73,958, forward strand.
CATCAATTTCACGCAAGGCACATTTTAGCAAAATTACATAAATTCAACCATTGCATTTCAGTTCAAGTGCACAGGGTATATGAAATACTTATCTATTACAAGTTGCAGCCAACCAACTGACTGTGGGTGTTTTCCTTTCCACCCAACCATAGGCTCAGAGGAGTTCACTCTTATCACTCTGACCATCCCCGTGCCAAGCCATGATATCACTAGGGAAACTTCTGCAAATTCTCAGAGATACTCTCTTTGTCATAGCCTCTGCGAGGTTTATTAGGTGCTCCCTCAACATCAAGCTTGCGACTTTTTTCTCAGGTCAGGTTTTCTAGGTTCACTTTCCAAAATCAAGAAAGGTATTGGGAAGGTTACTCTCCTCCACCTCTCTGGAAGCAGTAGAAGTCTTCCTTCTTCCCCACTGAGCCATATTTTGTGAGGCCATCTCCTTTGCTTTCTCATTTTTTTTAGCTTGAAGGACATCACTCA
>SNQJ01S0042815.1:25703-42702 GCA_010110895.2 Picea sitchensis
AGTGTTGAGTAGTGTAGAAGACTGATTATTTCACTCATGTCTTCGGTTGACTGGTAACTGATCATGCCTTGATCCAAAACTTCAACTTCGTTTTTTTTTGTCTTCTAAGAGAGCCAAAAGGTGCGTTGAGTTAGGGCACATCTAAATATCTTCTTTTTGAGTGAGATGCTTCGTCACAAGGTGTCGGATCTAAGATTAGGGTTTCTGCAACTGCTTTTGCTAGTAACCCTAGCGATAGTGTCTTTGGAAGCTGCTCCTGCTAGTAACCCTAGCGGTAGTTCCTCAACAAGCTCAATATCCTAGTGGCTATGCTTCCTTCCAGTGTTTAGACTGAATGAAGGAGGTGTGGGCCCATAACCTATTAGAATATGAAGGATTGTGCTCATTTTACCATTGACAATACCCTTGTCACCCAACCATAGGCCGAAGCCACCCTCCGAGCACCTTGACCTTGATAGAGAAAAAAATCCTGGTACCAATCCAATAACCAAGAGAGGCTAATGCACCAAGCAAGAAGTAACCAAGATGAACATATAGTCTCACCCAAAAACTGGTGCAGTACCTTCCCAAGGACTTGCGCACAAAACTGCTGGACTGCAGTGCGCATAAACTGCTCTCTGCAATTCTGAGAATTGTCAAATGAGAGACTGGCGCCCTGTATTTATAGTGATTTTGGCAGACTTACTGGGGCCGACTTCTCCTTCTGGGTACTAATTAATTCATATTAATTATCTATTGTCAACCGACATCATGTCTAGGGTTTCCTTCGTTTCTTTCCTTCCTTATAGAACATTCTAATCTTGTCAAAGGTCACAATAGAGGTTCATACCTCCTGAAGCTACCTTAATATTAACAGTTTCATGGTCGTTTTTGGAGACATCATGTCCTTGAGGCCAACACTATTGTACCGTGCCGAGAAAATTCTATGGTGTTTGTGTATATTTTGGCTATTTGATTACATACATGCAATATGTTGCAACTTTTCACACGTCTACTTCACAACCCCAATGAATAAGACATCTCTTCAATAGTGATGATCACCATTCTTCCACATGGGTAGTATGACGACAAATACATTATGAACATTTTCTCTTCACACATTTCAATATGCTTCCCTCAATTAGCCATTAATGTCTATATTCTTTTTCCTTGGAATAGAGCTTGGGGAAACTTATTGGGCACTTCCCCTCATTTCGAGGATAATACCCGAGGTAAACCAGATTTTGTAGAAAGTCGAGGTTTTTTTCGATAGCTTGCTCGTTAGGAGCTCAACATATCACTTGCGGGAATTGAACCCGGGTGGGGGGAAAACACCCCTCAATGCAAACTACTCGAGCTAAACCCAATTGATAGCCATCAATGTCTATTATGAAGGAAAAAATTATTTTGGAATGATGCTAGAAAGACAATGATGCCAGAAAGACAGTGATGCTTATTATGAATTATGATGCACCTGAGTGGGCCTAATGGTTAAGAACATGTGTCTCCTCATAAGAGGTCACAAGTTCAAATCCAGAGAAGGGTAGGGTATGTATACCTCCGTAGAATTTACCAATCAAAATCGTTGGGCGGAGGGGGTCTCATACACCAATTTGGTGTCTGGCTTGGCCGTGACCTTAAAAATAGATTATTATTATTATTATTATTAACACATTCCTTGCAATTGCAAGATATAAGATCGTTGATTAGGAATTTGGTACTTGTACGAATTAGTAATAAAATTCAAGTATGAAGATTATACGGAAAACAATTGTTTACTTTTGAAATGTTTGACCTTAGAGATTGAATCACATGGTTTAATTGTACCAAAAAATGAGAAACTGCTCAAACAAATACATGAGCAGTGTTTCTGCACTCATTGGGTTATTTATTTTTCATAGTCACTCACAATCATTTACTTGAATCATTATGCATTAAGCAAGGTAACATTTAATTTAGTGGTTAAGCTGTCTTTAAATTCAACTAATGTAAGGATGCCTATAAGGACTTCATATGCTTGAATATCATTATATGATTTCTTTATAAACTTGGATGGCAACAATTAACTCAAGTTTAATTATCAGTTGTTTCTCTACAATATAGGTGTGAATTCTAATAGCCATAGGTAATATGGAAATAAGAAAAAAAAAAACATAAAAAGCTTGCATTTGTAATTTGAACTTAAAAGAGGTGATCATCTTTTAAGAGGTCACAAGTTCAAATCCAGAGGGGGGTAGGGTATGTATACCTCCGTAGACTTTACCAGTCAAATTGCTGGGTGGAGGGGGTCCCTTGTCCCATAAACAAGGGGGTCTCATACACCAATTAGGTGTCTGGCTTGGTTGTGACCTTAAAAATGGATTATTATTATTATTATTAATAACCAAATCAAATTGAAAGTTGTAGGTTTTGCCACTATATTAAGTTTTAATTATGGAATTTATAAACATGTAAGAGCATCTTATTTGGACAGATCCAATGAAGCTGCTCCAGAAGAATAAAAATATAAGCATTATTCAACGTAGATAGTGAGTGGGCCTATTAGTTCAGAACATGTGTTTCCTCTTAAGAGATCACAAGTTTAAATCTACAAAAGGGTAGAGTATATACCTCCATAGACTTTAGTTAAAAACAAAGGAGGTCTCACTTATACACCAATTTCCGTGACTTTAAAATTAGATTATTATTATTATAAAAACTCAAACATTAACCAAACCCAAAATAAAATAACTAAGATAAAAAATAAATTATATAGTAGTTATTACTGCGATGTTAACTACATTTAACATTAAAATGTTTAAAAGTTATAAAGAGATTAACACAAATTTCATTACTTTGTTTATAATTGAGTAGCAATAACTTGCGAGATGATCGAATTTGTATATATATTAAAACATAAATTAAAAAAAATAAAATAACAACCCAAAATAGGCTCAATGTAACATGGACATTTCGCAAATAAAATTAAAAATTAAGTAGGCTCTCTCAATTTGGAGAATTTGTATATATATTAAAAAAATAAAAATAAAAATTAACAACCCAAAATAGGCTCAATCTAACATGGACATTTCGCAAATAAAATTAAAAATTAAGTAGCCTCTCTCAATTTGAAACAAATGTGAAAAAAATATTCGATGTGAATGCGAATCTAGGGTTGGGGCTGAGATATGGATATTTTTGTAAATACAAAATTTTATTTTGGGTTTTGACCTATTTTAGGGTTCGAGGGTTACAAGAGTTTGAGGAAACTAGGGTTTTAGGGTAGAGTTGATTTTGTGGAAGCTCAACCCAATACCTGATATACGCGGATATATTGCAAAAACCTGCACTAGTTTCTTCCTTTGAATCCCAGTCGTTCCATCGAGCTGAAGCGGGAGCAGAGAAGTATGCCCGCTTTAGAAATCGCCCACCACTCATCTCCTTCTTCGGAGTCGAAGAAGAAGATGAAGCACACCGCCTCGTCTGGCGAGAAGAAGCACAAGAAGAAGAAGAACAGGCAGGGTGAGGAACAGGAGGAGGACCATACCATGAACGGAATTGAACCTGCGACCTCCAAGAGGAAATTGTCCAAGGCGGCTGCAGGGGAGGATCCCAGTCCCAAGCGCAGCAAGAAGAAGAAGACATGGGGTAGCGATGTCGAAGAGGAAGAAGAAGAAGAAAAGGAAGAGAAAGAAGAGAATCCCAACGCGGTTTCTAATTTCAGTATCTCGGAACCATTGAGGCAGAAGCTCAAGTCCAAGGGGATTGAGTCACTCTTCCCCATCCAGGCAATGACCTTCGAAATTATCTTCAACGGCTCTGACATGGTCGGTCGAGCTCGTACAGGCCAGGCATGCTACTAATCTTACACATGCTCGACTGTAGCTTTTAATTATTTTTACTTGTTTTCGATTAACAGATTCCTGGCTAATTTCATAACGTAAAACCTCTATAAAAAATGTTGTAGCTGCCCAATCTTTGTTACGGGCATTGGCTAACGCCTTTTTTGGGTTCATATTTTTGTTTTTGTTACATGTGGTCCAGTCCAGTCGGGAGCTATGAACCCCAAGTCTAGCTGTTCTGTATTTGTTTTGGACATCGGCAAACGCTTTTTTTGGGATGTTTTTGTTATTTATGGTCCAGTTTAGTTCAGTGCAGTCGGGAGCTATGAACCCCAACCCTGCATGATAGTTAACCATATACAAGTTTGGATACTGAAAAAGACGGTTCAAAAAGACTAGTAAGACTTTCCAGGTGTAGTCTAGCCCCTGTCGGTGGAAATCCACTGTAGGTTTCTGTTGATGATGAGCAGGGTCTCATTCTCAACAAAATTGGTTAATTCCTGAATGTGTTTGCTGGAAGTCTCTGTACTATCCTCTATCATCATTCCAAGAAGCCCAAGTTTTATGAAGTCTATAAACTTGAGAGCTAACAGTACTTGGAGAACCTTGTTCTGCACAGCCTCCTTGCCATTGTCAACAATGTCTTAGATCTCTACAGGCATGCTTCTCGACGGCGCTTCTAATCTGGGTCAATATTCGCTCTACATGATTTGGTTTTATTCGTTCAGCTGGTTCGGAGTTATGGCTGGCTGATTTTTTCCTCTCCATTGCCCGTGGGGTTGGAATCCCAAGTTTATTGCTCTTCTATTCTCAAGCACAGCTCGGACAGGGAGTACGTATAGCTCTCGAGAATATGATTTGTCCCTTGATAAACGAGGGGAATTGCAGGGTGGCAAGAAAGGTTGTGTTTCAAGGCTCGTTTTGGCTGATGTCTGATACGTCATCACAGCTAATTTAATTCGTCGTGATGTTCTATCTTTCCTAGATTTGATTTGGGTGGGAGGGGGTGGCGCTGGGGGTTACTATCTTCACATACAAGGGACTAATCTAGGAGTTGGTTTAATTTATCTCTCCATCCCCTAGCTTCTTACATTCTATTAGCTGTTGCTTGACCAATCCAGTCAGCTTTGTTTGGGGGTAACTATCTTCAGATACAAGGGACTGATCTAGGAGTTGGTGTAATTTATCTTTCCATCCCCTAGCGTCCTACATTCTATTAGCTGTTGCTTGACCAATCCAGTCAGCTTTGTTATGTAGGAGTCACAAATTGCTAATTTTTCCATGGAGGGAGTCGATGATGAATTTGGAATCTCCCTCTTCCTCAATGTTCTGATAACCCTGATTGATGCAGATTTTAATGCCTTTGATTAGGGTATGGATTTATACTTGGTTGTTTGAAGTTTCTCCTAGGAACTCATGGTAAATTCTTAGGAATCTGGCATTCTTATGTCTGATTACCTCTCCAGCTGTGAGGCCCAGGTTGCCTATGCTCCATCAAATATAGTTCGACCCAATTTGCTTTAGCTGATATTAACCAAACGCCTCGAGGGTGTATGTTGCCCTATATTTTGTTTTCTTAGTGAAGATAATATTAACACATAATTATAATATTATAATATCCATGATATTTTTAGATGATATTAATACTATATTACTATAAAATTATTAATTAAGATGATTTTTATTAAATCTTCCCACTGTGCCATGTACTAGCACCTGCACCTGTGTGCGCATACTTAACACCATTTGTCCAAAAAAGTTACAACTATGCATGGATTATAAATAAAAACTATCAATGTTATGCATGCACTGATAAATGTATGTTCTGCTTATAAAATACATCTCTTATATTTATACTTGAAAGTGGGATAGTGAAATGTGTCAGGAAATGAGATACACTTCCACACTAAACCTAGGAGAGGAGAAGAAGAATTTAATCAAGAACGTAAATGACAAAGCAATCACACAGTACACAAAGATTTTACCCTGGGAAACAAAATCGGGAAAACCAACATTCCTTGAGCGTTCTGCTCTCTTGTTGTTTTATTCAATCTGAATAAAAGGTTACATGTCTAACCTTGGTCCACACCTAAGACATTAAGACATAATCGACATCATACCCTTTTGCCTGTGCAAGAACAACCCTGTAGCCAATCCGACTTACATCTGCCTGACCAACAACCTACACCTAAAGATTGGCTATCCTATGATTCATTGATTATTAGCTTTTACGACCTTACAACACGCCTTTTTATAGGCTTTACAACAGGCGAAACCCTAAATACATGGTGCCCAAAAACAGTTATAGATCCATGCAGATCATTGGCTACAAATTTCGCGAATATTGAGATTTTGTTACAGTCGACTTCAAGTCAAATTACTAGTCGGCCTTCAGTCGATTGCCACACGTCCGTTCGTCGACCTTTTGTCGGTTGAGCTCTTTGATTTGCCGTCGATGCCTTTACCATGTCGAATCGCTTCGACCTTTGACTTTGACTTTACCCGGTTGACTAACTTCAATCTTCGACTTGCTGTCGATCTACCTCGACTTGCTGTCGATCCACCTTGACTTCGATTGTCAGTCGATCCACCTCAACTAGACTTTCACTGCAAAGAATATAACAACCCAACAAAATGATCATTCTATCCTAAGGGATTGAAACAATCAGTCACACTTGTGCTTACAATTATTAAAATGATGGATACATCTTTGTTGGATATGCAACTGTCATTCTTAACAACTACCACAATCTTTTTCAAATCAATGTGACCTAAAGAGAACCATTTTTGTTGTAATTCAAGTTGTTAATGGTACACATGTTATTTATGTGGAATGACAACAATGTCGCGATACTGAAGGCCACACATAACTGTAGTATGAATCCGTTGAGTTTTAACTGTGGGAAGGTGCAAGACATCACTCAAGTTTTTGTTTCCAGTCCTATGGTATGTCAAAATTTTAACCCAGCCCTTGCTAAATGGTGAATTATGGGTGAGATGGATATTGTCCCCCTTCAAGCTACAGTAAGAGATGATAGTATATAACCTGTTTCAATGCCTAAGTTTAATGACTAGAATTGATAGGAGTGTTGGTTTAGGATGAGGACCTTGGTCTGGTTCAAGTGTAGGCAAGTGATATCTAACAGTTAACCTTTAGTTCTGGTCACTTTGACAAGGAAACCATCTTTTGGGATAAGTTTATTCAAGTTACACATCATTCTTAACAAATTCCAGAGCATCTTCTAGAATCCAATATGACTTGAACAAGACTTTATTGTTGTGTTGTCCACAATTGACATTGTTGTCAATAGATTATTGTGCAAATGCTATTTATGTGAAACGACAACAATATAGGGATACTGAAAGCCAAGCATTAACTCCAGTACGAATCCATTCAGTTTTAACTGTGGGAAGGTACAAGATGATGTTCAAGCATTTATATCTATGTCAAAATGGTACAAAATGTTGCTCAAGCCTTTGTATATACTCCTATAAGATGTCAAAATATTAATCCAGCCTTTGCTAAATGGTGGAGGATAGCTGAGACAGATACGGTTTCCCTTAAAGTGACACTGTAAGAGATGGAAAGGTATATAATGCGCTTCAATACTCAAGTTTAATGAGTAGGATTTATGGGAGTATTGGGTTAGGCCAAGGACCTTGATTGGGTAAGTGAGTTATATATAACAGTTGACCTTAATTGTGGTCAATTTGTCAAGGATACCATTGTTTGGGATAAGTTTACTGAAGTCTCGAGACCAAAATTATGTGTGATTATAATGTTTGAATACTATATACTTCACCGGAATATTAATAAATTACTAATATGCTGTTGTGTGGTTCGGAAGCTTTGTCTTTTCATGCTGTTGTGAATATTTTACGAGTGCTTCTAACAAAGCTGAGCTGCTGATGACGGATGTTCCATATGTATGTGCACTATAGTTGATTTGTCCCATTTCATGATTATTGATTACAGGGCGAGTGATCCGTCATCTTTTGGTAATTTTTTCTGTTCATACAAAACAATGGTTAATCATAACCCAAGTCACCGCATTCGGCGAATTTCAGGCTTGAAATTTGAAATTCGCCGAATTTTAAACCAGTTCGAATTAATTCGCCTCAAATTCGTCGAATTTCAAATCAAAGTCGAACCCGCATGCGGATTCGAATTTCTGGGCGAATTCTTGGAAATTCGACTGTGAAATTCGGCAAGAAATTTAGCGCATATATATTGAAATTCGACTGTGAAATTCGCAAGAAATTTAGCTTATATATATTTTTTTTAAATTCAGTCCTAAAACCCATTTCATGCAGTTTTTTTGCCCGTCTGGGTGGATTTTTAGGTTTCCCGCTCACAGTTTTTGGGTTTCCCGCATACTTACCCTCCCAAAGTCGGGTTGTAGCACCCCTGACTTCATTTCTCCCTCTGCCCGACGTTGTAGCTCTCCCGACCACCATTGTTGTAGCTCTCACGACTTTCATTGTTGTAACTTGTAAGCTCCATCTGTATCATCTTAATATGTAAACTTGGTTGCATTATCATTCACTTCAATAATCATTTCTAGTCTTATCTTATACAATGAAAGGAAACAGAACATTTGAATAAGTGTACGGGTAGCCAAAGGGACTTACCTAGAACTTGTAACTATAGTGAGCTAATAGTTCGAAGTTCGAACTGTTATGTGTTTAATTACATAGATTTTTCATTTTTATATTTATTTTATAAATTTATTCATATATTTTTAAATTTATAAATTTTGTAGATGTCGAATTTATGCCGAATTTTATCCTAGAAATTTTCACTGTCGAATTTTTGTCGAACTTCAACGTCGTCGAACTCGAATTCGAATTCGAACTAGGTGACTTAGATCATAACTGCATGGACTTGCAGTAGCCAAGTTTTATCAAGTGAAGAAAAACAAGAATCAATTTATGCCATATGGATTTCTCTCTTGTTTATTTTTCTTACTGTTTCATCTTTACTAGTAGATAGAGTGTGCTTTTCCTTGGAAAATAGATGGGGTTGATCTTGTTGACCAACAAGTTCCTATCTACACCTGTTCCAATATTTGAAAAGTATAAATATGTTAAGACTTGACTTCTCAACTACCACCTCAAAGTTGATGATTTCTCATTTCTGCCTTTATTTATGTTATTGATTATCACGACTATAACTCACTCACATGACTTGACTTCTAAACAACCACCTCAAAGTTGATGATTTCTCATTTCTTCTCTTGTTTATGTTATTGATTATCACGATTTATTTTATTGATTATCACGACTATAACTCACTCACATGCCATGGAAATACTCAAAATTGATATCTGTTGTTGGAATCTGAATTTTGAAGTATTCTAAAGATGTGTATTTATGAAAATCCTGTGTTATTGGTCCCCTTTTTAGTCTTCTATTTTGAATGAATGTGTTTTTTGAAACTTCCGTTTCACTGAGTCACTGCTATTTTAGCTTCTAAAAAATAACTAGGCCTAGATTTGTATGCCTAAAGATATTTATTTCTCATACTGTCGGTGCAAGAATAGCATGGGAAGACACTTCATAACCTCCTTGCACTTCTAAAGGCTAAGATATAATTTAGGTGAGAACATTTCATTGAGTATCATTTGTATCCTCTAGTGGCCATTAAATAATGTATGAGCTTTAGCCTATATTTGCATGCCTAACCATATATTTCTTATCCTGTTTGTGCACAAATAGCATGGGCAGACACTTCATAGTCGCTTTGCTCTTCTAAAGGCTAAGATATAATATGGGTGAGACTATTTTCACTAAGTGTTTTTTGTATCCTCCAGTGTCAATTAAATATCCAATTTAAAGAACAAATTGACAGCTCCTACTATGGTAACAGATCAAATTGTTAAACTAGTTGATTAAAGAGTATAAGAATGGAATGAAAACATCCCCATCCATTTACCACTAAAACAAAAGCCAAAATATGTAATTTGGGCAGCAGGGACTTGGTTGTTTGGTAAAGTGGGGGTGTTGTTATACCCCCCACCAAGGTTTAAACACCCCCAAAGCCCTGTTTACTTTTCATGGGCCATCTTGCCTGCATATGAAGGCTGTTTTATGGGGTTTAGTGCCAGGTGCACATCTTGGGCAAAATTTGGTTGATTAGGGGGCACTAGCGGCATTTTAGCCAAAGGGTGGCTTCCTTAAGTAGTGAGATGTATCTGCTTGATTGTAATGTCCAATGTTGGAAAGTGCTGTTTGCACACATTGACTGGAAGTGCTAAAACAATATAGAATATGTCCAAGTATGGTCATGAGGTGCCTAAGGTGGCCTTTTGTGCAAGGACTAGCTGCCTAACAATTCCTCACTTTTTGGATGGATTATACAGAGGGACAGAACCAGGAATGATAATTTATAGAAAGAGCCCTGGCTTTCTATGATTCCTGATTCATTTCAAAGTCGAGAGTTGTTGTTCAGACTAAAATATTAAGTTCAGAATGTGCTCATCTGGTTTTAGCATTGATCAATTGATTTGAAACAATATGGGCTTTATTTTTTATCTAAATTTTTCAGCCAGGCTTCATCAATTAAACTCTTAAATGAAAAATCTTTTCTCTGAACTAGAAGTGTAGATCTTATAATGTAAAACAATATCATATTTACTGATATATATATACATGAATGTTTTTAGGGTAAAACATTGGCATTTGTGTTGCCTATTGTGGAGTCCTTAACAAGTGGACCGAATGCCAAAGGTAGGAATACAGCCTATGGAAGGGCCCCCAGTGTGATTGTGTTGGTTCCAACAAGAGAGCTTGCAAAACAGGTAACCTTTTTAAAATTCCTTAGCTTTTGTAATTTCTTTATGCTTGTGATTCAGGAATTCTATATAAGAAATGTTTTGTAATGCAGGTCCATGCTGATTTTGAGGTTTATGGTGGAGCTGTTGGCCTTCATTCATCCTCTGTATATGGAGGTGCTCCCTATGGTCCACAGGAATATGCATTACGCAGAGGTGTGGATATTATTGTTGGTACACCAGGGCGTATTAAGGTGATAACAAATGTTGTGTGTTCATTTATCTCTTTTATAAGTTGCTGTTTATAGTAAATCCAAGCTTGACATGATTTCTCTACACAGGATCATATTGAGAAAGGGACTTTGAATCTGAAATCCTTGAAATTTCGTGTCCTGGATGAGGCTGATGAAATGCTTAACATGGGATTTGTAGATCACGTCGAGACCATTCTGGGTAGGATTGTATTTTTTCTGTTGAAGTTGTTGTTTATGATTGTTTGTGCAATAAATATGAGGCTCTGTATGATGTTGTGTATGAGTACAGGATCAAGTTCTTTTGCATTTACACTAGTCTCATGTTTTGTCAAAAGCATGGTCAAAGTACATAACTACTTTCTCATTGCAACATTAAAGACTCTCACATATACTTGTTGCAATCTCATTATGTTGTTATATCATTATTGGTTTAAGTTACTTGATCCTGTTAAATTTGATGCAAAATCCAATTCCTATCCTTTTAGCGTTGTTGGATTCCTTTAAGATTTAGCTAGGATCAGTTTCTTGATGAAAGTATGCATCTGAGACTAAGTCCAACACCTGTATTGTTAATTTGTTACACCTGGAATTTAAATTGTTATACCTATTGATTCTGAAATGGGACTAGAACAATCGATTCTAGGATATTGTAAGACTTCATTGCAATATGCAAGCCATCCTTCTAATTTTTGTCGGGATTGGATCCTAAACCTTATGTTGATTTGTCTGAGCTGGAGTCTAACAATTTCGAGGTTATTGACATTCTAATCATTGCGATGAAAGGAATTCATCCAGGTGTCAAAATCCTGTTGGCATGCTTGTAGCGCTTCTCACAGATCTTTAGAGAAGAAGTGTAAAAGAGAATCTTGAATCAATACCAACTCTTAGGTTTTATTGTGGTTGGACTGATGATTGGTGATGGTGAGTTATTTGAGTACCTCATATTGATTTGTCCGAGCTGGAGTCTAAAAATTTCGAGGTTATTGACATTCTAATCATTGCGATGAAAGGAATTCATCCAGGTGTCAAAATCCTGTTGGCATGCTTATAGCGCTTCTCACAGATCTTTAGAGAAGAAGTGTAAAAGAGAATCTTGAATCAATACCAACTCTTAGGTTTTATTGTGGTTAGACTGATGATTGGTCATTGTGAATTATTTGAGTACCTCATATTGATTTATGTCATCCACTGCACACATCGGTACAATCCTTATTGCTCCCTTTGATTGGTACAATGCCAGTCTCTGTTGGACAGTTTCTTTGATGATGGTAGTCTTTGTTGTTGCTCCTTTGGCATGTTTGACACGTTTGATGGGAAGACCATCTTGACACATGCAGTGTTTGGAGCACTTGTGATTGCTTTGATCATCACGAGTACATGGTCGGGTTCTTGGTTGGGGGTTCTTGTTGATCTTCAATACTCGTCTGTAGCTTTTTTCAGATCACTCAACATCATCAGCATCCTTCTTTGCTATCTACCATGTTATTTTATGGAGATTATTCTTTCACAACAAGGTGGGATTTTGAGTTCTTATTGTCACTGCCTTTGCATATACTCTTGTTGGTTCACTATTTATCGGAGAGGATTGTGTGAAGGTGTTTTGGAGGTTATAGTTTTGCAGATGTGCTCTCTATGGGCAGTGTAGTTGTAACTCATCATGGTTAGGTTGTGGTTGTCAGCATTTGTCTACTCAAGTACAGATTAAGGGGGAATGTTGTGATGTAATGATGGGATTTCTTTCTTCGCTAGTACTATATTCCCCCATTCATTTACCACTAGTTCCTTGATACTTTTCTTATCAGTATTTCTCTTTGTAGCCTTGTCAAAGTTTGTGCAAATCCATCCTCGCATAATTTAAATTTTAGTCTAGTCAGCTGTCAAAACCCTCAGTACATTGGTCATTCAAGTACTGCTTTTAGACAGTATGCGCTATGTTGATTTATAGATAGTTTGTATGCAAATTGCTTATATGTTTTTCCAAACCATAATATTTACGACTCGACGAGTGAGAAATTTGTCTTTACTGTATACATGGTTTTTGTAACCATGTCAATTACAAACAATAAATGCTTTGTCTCTGGGTTGCTGTGCTTTTTGTCACTAAGTGCTTCACTTACTTTGAGACTTTCAGTTGACTAGTGTACCTGAGTTTTATGCTTGCTATGCAACTGGGATGCTGATATTGGAGCCTCTTATGCTATTTCTTGACAAGATGCTTCCTATCATCACTGTGCAGCAAACTTGTCCTTTCACAATTTGGGAATATTAGAATGCAATTCATCCGGCTTACAACACCATAGGAGGATTCCTTTGGCAAAGAAACTGATGTTTTTCCAAACCATAATATTTATGAATTGATGAGTGAGAAATTTGTCTTTACCTGTATACATGGTTTTTGTCACTATGTCAATTACAAACAATAAATGCTTCGTCTCTGGGTTGCTGTGCTTTTTGTCACCAAGTGCTTCGCTTACTTTCAGTTGACTAGTGTAGCTGAGTTTTATGCTTGCTGAGGTATGCAACTGGGATGCTGACATTGGAGCCTCTTATGCTTTTTCAAGATGCTTCCTATCATCACTGTGCAGCAAGCTTGTCCTTCCCAATATGGGAATATCACAATGCAATGCATCCGGCTTACAACACCGTAGGAGGATTCCTTTGGCAAAGGAGCTGAGAGTGGGGTCAATTCTGTCAAAAGTCTCCCAGAACATGCTCTTGGCCCCAACTGCTTGAAGCTGCATGCTTGCATGGGAGAGATGGTCCCTGAGGTACAAAACATGTCTAGGGGGATGTGAACTTTGGTGGGTTTATGAAACACCCCTGCTTTACCATCTCTAACCAAATCCCTTTTGATGAGTGTCTTCTACTTGAATACTTCTAATGATATTGCCCCAAGATAGTATTTGAAATTTTAGTAGCATGCCTCTCAGCAACTGCCCTTTTAAGAATTGTGGACTCTGGATTTGTATTCTTGTAAAATTTCAAACCGTAAAATTTGTGATCTAATTCTTAAAAGTTGAGACATTTACCTCTAATTTTTCCATTATTTTCAACTATACACATGCTTTTAGTAACTTCGTTTATTGCACATAATGAATGCTTTGACTCTGCATTACTGCCTTTTTCTGATTTTAATTGTAGTTCATCCCTTTCTTTTTATAAATGCTTTGTCTCTGGGTTGCTGTCCAAGGTTCTACTTGCTGAGGTATACAGCTAGGAAGCTCATATTGGATGCTACTATATAATAATAAATTAATAATATCAATAATCTAATTTAAGGTCACAGCCTAGCCAGATGCCAAATTGACCCATGAGACCCCCTTGTTTGTGGGACAAAGGACTCCCTATGGACAGCAATATGATTGCCTAGTATATGGAGGTGTACATATCCTACCCCCATCTGGATTCGAACCTGTGACCTTTAAGGAGAAAACACAATTCTTAACCATTGCTGCTATGCTCAGTCAATTTTGTATTTTAATGTTTTGTAGCAAGTAGGTAGCTCTCAAATGAATCTAAATACTATTTGATATATTTGAAACTGCTGCTCTGATTTCTGTTTATGGTGGGCTTTGACAAAATTTCTGGTCAAAGTTGGTAAATTACATCTAATATTGATTATAATATATCTATTCTCTTTTTCTGCCTGTTTATTAGCATTCTAATACTTGATATGTATAATTAATATCCATGCTTCCTGAGTTTGGCAATCTGCTTATTTCAGGAAAAGTTGAGGATGCAAGCAAGGTTCAAACGCTTCTTTTTAGTGCTACAATGCCGGATTGGGTAAAGAAGGTAAGGTTTCTGATAACTGTGGGTGCTGGTTTGTTGCAATCAATTGTACTCATGTTATACTTTCGTTTTATCCCTTAGTTGCTCTTGATCTTTGATAATATTGTTATGCCAATGCAGACCCAAAATTCTTGAACTATTTTGCAGGTTTTGATTATACTGATGTTTGTTATCTTGTTATACTCGTTGAACAGATTGCATCAAAGTTCTTTAAACCTGACAGAAAAACTGCAGATCTTGTTGGAGATGATAAGATGAAAGCTAGTAGAAGTGTGAGACACATTGTTCTTCCCTGTTTTTATTCAGCAAGAGCACAAGTTATACCAGATGTTATTCGATGCTATAGCAGGTTAGGTTTTGTAGTTTGACATGTACTTTTAAACTTTGAAATGCTTGTATTGTGCCACTCTTGTGGGAAAACTCATTTGTATTGTGTCACTCCTTAGATCTGAAGGTAGTTGCCTATCTAATTTTGCAGTGGGGGAAGTGCAATAGTTTTTACTGAGACAAAGAATGACGCATCTGAACTTGCTGGATCTTTGCCAAATTCTCGTGCTTTGCACGGAGATATTCAACAATCACAACGTGAAGTAGGTCATCTTAATAGCATCAAACATTATAATTTGTTTTCTTTAATTTTGATGTTATTTTAGTGTCTTGAACTGAATGGTGATAATGATTAGAAGCAAGGATTTTTTATGGTTGATCTTAGCGATTCAAATTGTTATCTTGAGATGTTCTTTACAATCTTTGCGGAGCAAATCCTGATGGTTAGCTCACTGCCTTTATTTGGTGTGATGAAAACTAACCTAATGTCCAAAACTCAATCATGCAGTTTCGCAACTCAGAATATGCAGCCATTGTTCTCAAATCATGGCTCATGTATTCTTACTGATACCTATCACAGTCACAGTTTCTTCCTTTATTTGGTGTGATGGAAACTAACCTAACGTTGTAAACACAATCATGCAGTATTGCAACCTAGAATATGCAGCAATTGTGCTCAAATCACGTCTCATGTATTATTACTGATAACTATCACAAGTCATAGTTCTCTTATTGTGCTTGGTGCGGGATAATTGATATGATTATGATCATTTAGCATTTTTGACATAATTCTCTTCAACATCCCAGATAAAAGGTTGCTGTTGGAACATCTTGCACCGTAGAAGTTTGTACATTCAAAGGTTCTCTCTGCATGCTTTTCCATAAACTGTACATCAAGGAATTATTCCTCCCCAGTAAAGAATCTGTGGACAGACTGAGGAAGTATGTTTCAGAAGGATCTGAACTTAAATGTTCAAGTAACATGATCTGAAACTTGATATCTGTGGTTCAAATGCCATTAAAAAGCAAGGTTCCAGGCAATGCAGATTAATATATAAGTTTAGCATGTTAGAAAGGAATTTCACCTGCAAATTCATATTTGGCACAGAATGGCTCTAATATCCGAGGGAGTTCATAGATAAGATAACTGAAACACATAATTTGTTATGGTTGTTGGAGCAGTTTATATTTACCAAGATTCAGAATTCGAGACCACAGAACCGTAGTTTGTATCATGGCATTGCTTGAAAGGAAAATGGAAACAACAGGGGATGAAAAAGATAATGTTTATTCAATGAAACTATATTAGTTCTTATTTTTCTCAAAACCGCAGAAGAGTCCTTAAGCAAATTTCAAAGGTCATGCGTGGAACCCTTTTAAGGTTACTGGAATTTGGAGAGTTTGGGAAAAAATACCAGAGATATCTAATGTTATTGTTAGAATTAGGGTAAAGAAGCAGAACAGTAGTATCTTTTTATTTTCAGTGAATAAAACAACTAGATCTAAGGATCAACAAACTCAAAACACTTTAACTAGTATTCAGATCTAGGAGATCTAAAGAGAGACAGTAATAAACTCAGTAAAGATTAGATCTGAAGACCAGAAACAAAACTCAGATTTACTGTTCAGTAGTTAAACAAGAACTCTACTAATTGGACAGTGAGCAGATCAAGAAAAACTCGAAACATTGCACAGATCTGCAGATCTAAAACCAATCTGATGATAAACAGTGAGCTAACTATATAGGCAGATGTAAATTCAATATATATAGCTTCAGATCTAGATTTGATACACAAAACTAAATAGATCAAACAGTACTGAAGTAAAAATAAGATCCTAGATCTGAAGATGATGAGTAGGCAGCTTACCTGGTACAGCAGCCTTACCTCTGAAGAAGAAACAGTAACCATAAGAGATGTAGAACCATTTGTAGTATGCTCAGACAAGGTTCAGTTCATAGATCCACCTTGTAGGTTGGATCTCTTGCCAATAGGTAAAGGATCTTTCTTGCCACCAAGGAAAAATAAAACCAACAAGGTCTTCACAAGACAAA
>SNQJ01S0042815.1:43833-58663 GCA_010110895.2 Picea sitchensis
ACCCCAGTGGTATACTGGGGGCCCTAACAAGGGTCTTTTGCCATGGCACTAACTGTTTGGTCTAGACCAAGTACCCCAGGAGTGCACTGGGGGCCCTAGATCTCGTCTAGGGTCTTAGCCATCCTCCAGGAGAATGGCTCTTGCAGCTGCTTATAAATTTAACAGTTATGATAGATGAAGCAATATCTTGTAACTGCTTTGAAACACCAAAACTTATTTCTTGATCTGCATTTGTCCAAGGTGGCATTGTTTGAAAGAAAACAAGAAACAGCCCCCCAAACTGTTGAATTTGTGAAATATGGGGTAGACATATTTATCTATCAAATTGTATCCTCTCCTAAAAGTGTCAAAACATGAACTTTTCTATCTTGTAGACAGGCCTAGCACAAAATATGACTATCTTATTTGAAGTAAACTCRTGAACAATTATGGAATCATAAGTGCTGCTGGTGACATTCTCTAACCAAATAACATTTCTAATCTATTCTCATTGTGATCTACTTCTTTCTATCAAGTCCAGAGATGTAATTATTCAAAATTGACAATAGGAATTGTGCCCTAATCTTAGGAGTCATGTATAATTTTTCCAGGGTTTTTCATATTGTAGAGCACAAGGGACCAGCATTAAAGTTCTATAGCGGGATCAGGATGTGATTATGTGCTTACCTGGTCAACAGACATTGACAGGTGTCCGATGCTACCATAAATTGTCAATAAAATAATGAAGTAGGCTTCTCAAGAACTTGCAAGGTCATGTTTGCTAGGATTGTCACTATTTCCGAATGTTGATAGAAGCATGTTCTCCAAAATCTTAAGGTTTATTTTGTTTTTTCTGGTCTGGTTCTTAGCCTTTTTTCCTTTTTATCAGGTTCAGATTTTGACAGAGGTGTGTGGTTTTGAAGATTGTCGTGTGTGTGTATATATATATATATATATATATATTTTCAAGACATAAAGCCATATATTGCCCCTTTTCTTCTGCATTATAATTTTTTGCAACTTGGGATTTGATTGATAATGCATTTAATACGTGAAATGGATGCATAATGTTGATGGATGCAGTGGTCAGATATAAAATAGGTCAATATCTGGAGTATTAGGGATGCAAACAGGTTTTATTTCCATTTTTGATTTGTTGCCTCAGACAATCTAAAGCGCTCGAGTGAGTCAATAGGGACTCCTTAATATTCTAGCAACAATGGGTGTCCCAGATTTCAATTCAACTCTCTGATGTTTTCAGGTGATTCTTGCTGCATTCCGTTCTGGAAAGTTTTCACTCCTAGTTGCAACAGATGTTGCGGCACGGGGTTTGGACATAAATGATGTTCAGCTTATAATTCAGGTTGGCAGCTTGATACATGGAGGTTAAGTAATTGGTGTTATATTATAGTTTCTTCCAGTCAATTTAGTTTTATTTTCCCGATTGTTCTTATTTTCCAGTGTGAACCACCAAGAGACGTGGAAACATACATTCATCGATCTGGGCGGACTGGTAGAGCAGGTCTGGTCTATACCTTGAATGGACTTTTCTTTTGCAAAGTGTTGCTGAAACTATGTATTTGTCTAGTGATTAACCCACGATCGAAAAATTTACAGGCAACACTGGAGTCTCTGTCATGCTTTATGATAGAAAGAAGCAATATATGATTTCTCAAATAGAAAGGCAGGCTGGTGTAAAATTTGAGCGTTTATCTGCTCCTCAGCCAGGAGAGGTTGCTAAAGCCACTGGATCAACCGCTGCAGAAAGTATTATGAGTGTCAGTGACAGGTAGGTTTACAGGAAGCTGTTTTATCTGATTAAGGAATTACATGTGATCTTTACTTTCAATATTTCTTTCACAACAAATCTAGATTCAGTTTTAGTGAAGTGAACTTTAACCTCTTTAGCTTCTAATTGAAAATGTTTATACAGCGTGCTTCCTATTTTTCGGCAATCAGCCGAGGAGCTGGTGAAGAAAGGCGACCTTTCACCTGTGGATATCATTGCAAAAGCACTAGCAAAGATTGCAGTAAGAACTATAGTTCATTCTTTGCATTCTGTGGTTACTTTATATTTCAAGGAGATAAGGTTATTTGTTCTTGTTTTCGTATATTTAACAGTTGCATTTTTATTGATTTGACGATCTTGAAGGGATACACAGAATTCAAGAGAAGATCATTACTGTCCTCTCAGGAGGGTTTTGCAACCTTAATTCTTAAAACTGGAAGGATTATGCATACCCCAACGTGAGTGTGACCAGCTGAACATGTTTAGAAATCTGTTTCAATTTTGCTCTGAATTAATTACAACTAAAGAGAACTAATTCCACTGAAGATTGATAAACTTTATTGGGAGCATTGCAGATTTGCTTTTAGCATACTAAGAAAAATTATGCCAGAAGAAAATATTACTGGGATCCGGGGCATGTCTCTCACTGCAGATGGAACTGGTGCCGTATTCGATGTGCCAAATGATCATGTGGATTTATTTCTAGCAGGTACTTTCTGGTTATTTGGTTCAGTAGTTTTAGGGATGATTGAAATCAGCATGCCTCAAAACTTTCATGGAAAGTCGAGAGATATTTGTCTGTTCCACTATTGATGGAATGGGGTCATCTATTGTTTCTTCTCCCATTTCTTATGATGTCAAGGGGTACATCCATCATTTGTCCTCCCAATTCTTATATGCTGGTATGGTGTTAAGGGCTCTATCCATTAGTCCCAATTCCAATGTGATGGTGTGACCTATTAAGGGAGGATGGTATATGCTGCTTACTAATTGCTTGTCACATTTCGTGATTAATTTTGATTTTATGCTGTAGTCAATATCGTGCAAATAAACTACTTATCTATTTTGTACCGTTCACAGGGCAGGAAAATGCAGATGGGGTTGATATTGAATTAGTTGAAAGTCTACCAGAGATGCAACAAGTTCGTAATGACCAATCAAGAGGAACTGGACGGGGTGGCTATAGTAATGGTTATGGCCGAGGAGGAGGAGGAGGTCGGGGAGGATATTCCAATGGTAAGTCTTGGAGTGGTTCAAGAGGAAGTCTTGGAGTGGTTCAAGAGGGGGTGGTCATTCTAGAGGAGGCAGTGGTGGTTCAAGAGGAGGTCGAGGTTGGGGACGTCATTAATGAAATTGGTGATGATGATTTCGAAATTCAGTTTCAAGTTTCAACTAAAGGTACTTGAATCCCGCCAGAGATGCTTATCAATAGATTGGGCTGTCCATTATATTCTTTTTGGCAAAAAAGAGCTATAATTAGAGAAGCCTTGGTTTATTTGTTTAGGGGTCCTGTTTTGTGAAAACTTTCATTAGGGCAAATTGTAAGAGTATATACAAATCACTGCTTATGTCTTGATCTGATCAATCGCTAAGAACATCATCGTCCATTAGATGATGCTTTATTTTTGCACCATTTTTCTACACATGTGAAAGGATATGGAGCCTTTGAACATGCTACAGATTTTTCTGCTCAAAAGCTCCCAAGCTCTGTGCTTGTTTTCGGGTAATGTTTTTTGACCCATATGGTATTATTTTACTCCACAAGGAGTTATTTAAGGTCCTTAAGACGGGCATGAGATTTGAAGAGGGGTGCGTAACCCAAGATTTTCATTGCATGTACTACATGAGGTTTGAAGAATTTCACTCGGTGAAATTCAATATACTCTGGACATCATCCTGTCATTTTCTGAGATTTCATACAAAATTCTAATAAATATTATAGCAAACTTTTAGACTGCACACGAAAAATTATTTTGACCATGTGCATACTGTATAATCCAGAAACATTTTGGGGTTTTACGAGCTGTCTGGATATTTTTGACCATGTGATACATTTTAGATGATTTAAAAGAAAGGATGCTGTAGGAGGTTTTATAGAATTACACATAAGCTATAATGTTGTAGCTGTAACATGCTCCGAGTGATGCATGGAGTTTCTTCAGCATTTGAAGGTCGTTTTTAAGAAGTATTACCTTGACTATGGAATAACATGGCTTGACTATTTCTGAATATGTAAATTATCTTTCTTTTTCGGAACTACTATGTCGTTGCCAAAGGTCCATGACATGTTTTATGTGATGATTGTCGGTCTTTGGTATGTTGTAGCTGTAACATGCTCCGAGTGATGCATGGAGTTTCTTCAGCATTTGAAGGTCGTTTTTAAGAAATATTACCTTGACTATGGAATAACATGGCTTGACGATTTCTGAATATGTAAATTTTCTTTCTTTTGCATGGAACTACTATGTCGTTGCCAAAGGTCTATGACATGTTTTATGTGATGATTGTCGGTCTTTGATATCAGCTTTTGACGGCCTGCTGTAGAGAAGTATATCGAATTTTGTGAGAGTCTATTAAGAAATCTGTTTGGATCTTTTTTTCTGAGGGACCTTTCCCTCGGAATTAAGTTAAATAATATCTTAGTGTTTATATTGGTAAATTGAGGTAGGTGATTAGTTATTCTAAGGGTAAAATAGGTGGATATGGCTACATTAGAAGAACAAAGCAAAGATTTTAGTTAAATATTTGAGTTCTGGGATAATATATCATGCAACTGATCATGTCAATGTTTGAGTTCTTGGATAATATATCATGCAACTGATTTAAATAGTTGGGTTTGGTATTCGGTGATTTGTTTTATATTCAGGTGTTTATCATTGGTTACTTTACATTGACGAGGCATTAATATTTAAAGAGGTAATAATATTCGAAGTTTTGACATAATATATTATGTAATGATTTTAATATGAAAGATGTGTAATGCTGCAGCAATGCTGATAATGAAGTCTATTTAGTTAGAGAGATGGATGCTTTATTAAATTTAGAGCAAAATGTCTAGTTAAATTTAGTTTTATTTCCGATTAAATTTAGTTTTATTGCGGATTTGTAAATATTAGTTAGAGAGATGATTGCTTCATTAAATTTAGAGCAGAAGTTCTAGTTAAATTTAGTTTAATTTCCGACTAATTTAGTTTAATTTCAGATTTGTAAATATTAATGAAATTTATTTAGTTCGATAGTGGTTGCTTTATTAAATTTAAAGCAAAAGTTCTAGTTAAATTTAGTTTTATTTCAGATTTGTAAATATTTGTAATTTATAGGGATAGGGATTTAGAGAATTATATGTGAAAGTTTGTGTGGAGTTTATGTTGTCTCTTATTTTATATTTTACAATTCATTAGTTTTTGTAACCCAGCATCTAGGAAGTTCCTAAAGGGATCAAATTTCTAGATGTGTAAACTTTTAATCTTTTCTTAAGTTTTACATTTTAGAAAAAGTTTAAAAAAAAAGTACAGAACACTCCAGTCTTCCTTTAGGTAATATAAATTTCTTCTTAGTGCAATAAAAATGTTGTTGACAACCTTCATGGTCCCTCATTAAGCCCAACCTCCATGATCCTCATTAAGATTAAGCCCAAGCCCAAGCCCCACTTCCATGGTTCCCCGAAGCCCAACCTCCACGGTCCCCCAAAGCCCCCCATAATGGATGCCCCGACTGACTCCCAGGCTCATTCGTTACGAGGTGTCTATTCACCTTGGGCAAGTCCGGCTGATATCCCAGAGCCCTCCACAATGTTTTTTTTGACCATGGGAACAGCAACCTCCCAAGAGTATATCCAAGCAGCCCGCAAACCAGATATACCAATAACTTGTGACTTAGCAGGGGCCGAGACATCCCGAGGTCCAACGAAGGTCCACTGAAGTGAACCTTGTGAACCTCTATCCCAGGGGTCGTCTACCCTTCCAGCCTTGTCACAACGGGCCTATATGAGCATCCCTACCTCCCGCCGGTTTTGAACTTGTGACCTACCCGGAAATAACACATGTTCTTAACCATTGGACCCACTCAGATGCTCAGAGCCCTCCACAATGTTACTAACGCATTTTAAGAGGTGGCTAATGGTACGTCCTCCCCCATGAGTAGAGGGGGAGGGGGAGGGCATGTCCGTTATAAGTGATTGTTTCTATTACCTAAAGGGTTACACTTTTGGTGGTGTACTTTCCCTCGACTGATTGAATCCTGAGGGACTGCTGATATAAAGGAACACCTGACTTGAATGGCATCTGACAGGGCTTGAAGGTTACCTTGCTGGCCTGAATGGACGTAATCGACAGCTGAGGGGGCATCTGAGGTACAGCTGAGTGAGCCCTGGTGAAGGCGTGCTTCCATCTAGTTGGAACCAAGCCCAGGTGATGGTGTGCTAAGTTTGTAAACACCATCTGTGGTATCCCGAGGACGTACCATTAGCCACCTCTTAAAATGCGTTAGTAATGAACTTGCCCAAGGTGAATAGGCACCTCGTAACGAATGAGCCTGGGAGTTAGTCAGGGCATCCATTGTGGAGGGCTTTGGGGGACCTGTTGATATTATGGTAGTTGTGGTACCTATTTATATGATTTTTTTTTATATGAAAGACATATTTATATGAAAAAAGAAAAAAGAAAATTTCAATCATTACGATAGTTTTTGCCTTTGAATTGAGATTGTGTTGAAAAAGTATGGATGATGATGGAACTTGACTACTGCATTGAGTAAGATCTTGCACATCACAGATGTTTATGGGTATTGTTAGAATCAAATCGATATAGTGCGTGAGATTGTAGACTCACTCAACTTGACAACCCACTCGTTGGCCTTGAACACTACCGCTAGAAAGAGAACATGTATACCCACGTGTAACACGAGGACATATCAAATGCACTAGGTTCGCTGCGATTGATCATCAAATCCAGACTTTGCCCTCCATTGAAAGTATTTGTCTACTCCATGCCTCATAATGAAGCTATTATCATGCGTTCACATTTTAGTTTTATGAATGCCAATGGGCACATCAAATATAAGTGAAGTATTTTCATAAGCGGAAGGTATATAGATGAGTTCGCTCTTTGACTACGTATTAATTTGATTAATTTGATGTTGACCAAATATTTGCGAGTTTTTCTCAAAGTTGCGCAGCACATTTTATTTTTTTAATATTAAAAAACATTTATCTTTTGTTTTGTTTAATTGGTAAAAAATAAAACATTTATTTTTTGTTTTGTTTAATTGGAAAAAATGAATGTTTTATTGTCTAGATAAATTGTTTTTATTTTTTGGGTTTTTTTGTCGAAATAAGGTGATGTAAATTTGGATAAAATTTCTATTTTCTGTTATTTAAATTTTCTTTCTGAATGTATAAATGGATTTAGCTTAAAAACCCCGCCTCACTCAGATTATGCAAACTTAGCCACTCAAATCTGCAGATCCAACCATTCATCACTAGATTTCTGACAAAATAGAAGGGAAAAAATTGACGAAAAACAACAAAAAAAAGAAAATAAAACGTTTAGACTACAGCAAAAAAAAGTAAAACGTTTAGACTACTGCTTACTGTTATTCCCCGATTGACGGTGATCTCCTTGGAATCGACACAACGTTTTAATGTGTTCCCGTTGGAATCGACGCAGCGTTTTAGTCCGTTACCGTTTACACATTACTTTCGTTGCTTGCAGATGAGTATGCAAAGCTCTTCCTGCTACACAATCCTATACCCCGCCTGTTTAATGTTGGATACTTTTAACGCCAATGTCAGCTAGAATGCCGGCACAATATTTCTGTTCAATAACTTGGTTATCAAAACTTTATTCCAAATCTTTGCTTAGAAGACAACCCAAATGTAGACATTGAAGTTGATTAGAAATATTTAACAATCTTACAAAATTAACTTATAATAAGGGCGAATTTTAGAGTACTAACCATTGTGCACAAAATCTTATCAAACTATCACATCAATATTCTTGCACGCTAATTTATAAATAAATAAAGTTTGGCCAGTAGTCAGCCCAATTTCAAACGTTCACATTGTCTCCTATTTTCAGGTAGAGAAATCCAGGGCAACAATATTAAATATATTAATAGCAGATTGTGGATATCCATTGATTCAATCTTCTTTACTTTCAAAAAAAATAAATAATGCATCATAAAAAATTATGTAAATTAAAAATGTATTATAATGTGATGGGTGTAAGAAAAACAAAATAGTCTATGTTTTTTTCAAGTTTAACTCTTTTTAACTAAGTTTAAAATAAAACTGTTCACTGTTTTTTCAAGTTTAACCCGTTTTAACTAGGGTTTAGAGATATATTATTTTAATTGTTTGAACAAAATGGTTTAACTTTTTTTAATTAGAGTTTAGAGAAGATTATTCTAATTGTTTCTTCTAACTATATGCTACATTCCTGCATAGGGGCAGGTATATGCTGCCATGCAGCTTTGTTTAAAAATATAATGCATGATTTCATTGATTTCATTTCCAAAAGCTTAATGAAAAAGTTGTCGTAACCTTGGTAAAATTAAAGTTTGTAAAACGAGGTGAATGGAGATTCAATTATTTAGGGAAGGATTCATATTACAAAGTTTGTATATGTTTTGCTAAAAGTTGTTATAGTCGTTATATTATCAACTTGTGTTAAAAGGGGTTGACTTTGTAACTTGACTATCTTTGTTAAAAGAGGTTGACTTTGTAACTTGACTATAAGAGGTTAAGGTTGCCTTTGTAACTTGACTATGACAATAGAAAACAAAATTGGGATCATGTGAATTTATTAACAAGATTTTTTTTGGTGGTAGTTGTGTCTTAAGCAACCTTGAAATTGAATAAGAGAGTTTAAAGGACCTTTTGCTCTTGTGTGCATGCCATCGTGAGTAATGGTGTTTTTTCATACATGGTATTTTCCTCTTTATCACAATATTGCTACACTCATTTCACATATGCAAGACAAGTAGAAAACAACTCGATCAAATTAATCAATGAGCAATTCACATTCAAATCAAGGAACTCATCCACATCAATTTAACTTCAAAATCAACATCAAATTTGAGCAATGTACTTGCAGTAGTATTTTTTTGGTTAGTGTGAAGTACACTATTTAATCATGTACATTCTTGGTTGAACTTGAGACCTTTCAATTTTAAAGTTTAAATTGAAATTGTTGGGTCTTATTATCAAAGGGTAGATTTGTAAGAAGCTCTCCATTTTATTGATTAAATCACATTTTTTAACCAAGCATATTGTACCAAGATTTTTTTGCACAAGGAAAAGCTTCATTCAATGTTTCAAATGGTTCAAATTCAAGAATTATTAGCCATTGAACACAACACTCATTGTTGAAGACAACACAATCACAATCCACAAAGGATGTCTTCAATATGTTCTAACTTGTTCGCAAGTTTCACAAGCCAAAGTTGAACTTCTTCAGAGTTTGTAACAACTCCAACAAAAATCAACAATTTTTATAGCATTTTGAACTAGTTTTTATTCAAAGTGATTCCTTGTTCAAATTCGATGTCCATCAATTTCAAATCCTAGATTCAAATAAGTAGTTAGCACACGATCAACATAGTAATGCAGTTACAGAAGATTCAACTGAAGGTGAAGTTATACATGTATCTAAATTTCAACAATTTATTGACGGAAGTTTTTTAGCAGTGCAATAGCATGCAATAAATCAACTTCCACATATTTTTAAGCAACATATTTAAAATAATCTTTCCAAACTTATAATCATACCTTGAGAATAAATCTACAACAACAAACATAGAACATGTTTTAGATATGATAAGGAAGTTACCTTTCATATTTCCATTTAGTCCAGACCAATCCATTTCTATGGTGCATCATTCCTTCAAGAAGATTCCACTTCATCTATTTTAGTTCAATATCAAAATGTTAAGTGTCAACATTGTCATTGAGTTGGTCACATGGAGAATCAATGTTTTGATCTCCATCATTGTCTTCATTGTCTACATAAGTTGAACTTCTTGGTGATGGAATAAACAAGTAAAGAAGTTACATAAGTTTTACTATCGAGTTTAGACACGGGTAAAGACATTTACATAAAGAAGCTACAAAAGTAGATAGATTTTAAACAATTGTTACTCATCTTCATTGTGGGAAGAAAAATCATCATTCAAATAAATGTCAAAAGAGAAAGATCGATGCATTATGACTGGATTAGTTCTTGGTGATGGAATCAACAAGTCAAGAAGTTGCACAAGTTTTACTATCGAGTTTAGATACATGTAAAGACATATTTGCATAAATAAGCTACAAAAGTAGATAGATTTTAAACAATTGTTACATATGATAATTTTTTTTTGTAAGTTAGAATTTTGTATTACTTTCTAAGAGAAAAATACATTACAATCATATTGTCCATGTGCTTGGGTTGCTAATAGAGGAAACCAATCCAAATCTAGGACTAGTCAAAAGAAATAGTTGCTTTCCAGGGGCCAAAAACTGAGAATGTTGTACCGTTTACCCATACATAAGTCAAAGCATCAACATTAAAACTAAATTGGAACTTGTAACCAAGGGAGAAGACCAACACTTGATCACTAGTTCGAGCTAGAGTCCGAGTTGTTTGACTGGTTGTACCCAGGGCGTTGTTGAAGAGTAGATGGCCATTCTAGAATTATGACTGGGCGACTTGACATCTCTTGGACACACTGACACTGTCGAGGACTGGAGCAAAGATCTATTAGCAAGTCGACCTTTTGTTCAAGCATTTCCATCATGTGTTGTTGGTTTGCCTATTCACTTCAAATCTCAAAGATTAATCGCAAGTGATCCTTCGTCAACCTGGACCATATTAACTACCAACATAAGCGGGCTATAACTTCTTTTCTTATCACGAGTATCGACAACCAACACTATGCATCACATGCAACGGGGTGATAATCACCTTAATGAACAGGGAGGGGTAATTAAACCAAGCGTCCTCCACATGTTCCCCTTGGAGCTTGGGCCGCCAGGTGTCAAGGTCTGCACTCATCTGATTGACCATCATGTGGGCACGCATATCACCCCATCAGGGGAGTTACAAGTGACAATTTTGGACATGACTATGATTCATTCTAAAAATTGAGAATGGAGTACATAGATAAAATGGTGCTCTCTTGCACCTCAAGGGGGGAGTACATTGACGAAATGAAAATGCTTAGTGGTCAACCAAAACACCATTAATCAAGTCAAAATGATTAATGGTTAACCAAAAACCACCATATACAGTGATGAAAGAGTTATTGACGAATCCAAACGCTCAAACTTGGATCCTTTCAACAATGTTCTCTCTTTTCCCTTGACAGGGGGGAATATCGACGATGATAGCTAGGCTTCAAGTTTCAAAGTCCCATTAATCAAAATTCAATTAGAATTTGGAAATTTCAACATGACAATTGATCTCCTCAACTATGCATTGAGATGACGTTCGACACCTAATTGTGTCTAAATTTAGAGACACTTTGGTGATCCTATTTGTTTACTGATAGCATAATGATGATCCTAGTTTTTTACTAATTAGCAGAAAATGTTAGTTTCTTATAGCCAAATTATTGGGAAAATGATTAAATTGTCAAGTAATCAAGGGATGTTCAAACATGGTACTTGCTCACTTCTAGAATTTCTATTCTCTTTCAAAGTTCATTTTAGATGAACTATTCAACATACATATTGACGGTTTTTTAAGACATATTTTCATTGAAGCTCATTTTAGAAGTTTTAGATTGAATATTGAAGGTGATACCAATTTATGCACTAGTTCATGTTCCCTTATTGGTATAATTATTCATACTTGTGATTGAGGGGGCACTGTTACACTGTGAGTTCTTAGACAATCACAAACTTCGAGATCACCTTCTTATGGGTTGTCATCCTTATAAACTGATGAGGTGTTGTCATTATTCACATATGAGTTTTTAGTGAGATCTATATCTAAAGGTGGCTTGATACAAGTATTATATATTACTATCATTGAATGAATACATGTTGAATATGGCTTAAAGCCTTTTCCGCTAAGTTTTTGTTTTATGTTCTATTTCTAAACAATTATATCATATTCCAAGGAATGCATGGAGTTTCAAGGGCATTACAACATTAAAACTTTTTTAAACAAATGTTTCACACAAGCTAGAATGTTGTGGTTATATCACTAAGGTATGCATGGAGTTTCACGGGCATTACAACTTGAAGGGCCTTTTTAAGAAATGTTACCCTAACTATGGAATATAAATATGATTTGACCATCTCTAAATATTTAATTTTTCTTGTACAAAACAATTATGGTTGCCAAACACTTCCTGGCAAGTCCATGACAAGATTTATGTAATAATTATTGATCTCTTTAAATAGGTATAGGGAAATTTGAGATAACTTATTTAGAAATCTGTTTGGACCTTTCGAGGGGGATCTTTATCTTTAAATTTTAATGTCAGAATATATTTGTAAATTGAAGTAGGTAATTAGCTATTTTAAGGGAAAATAGGTGGAGATGGTTACATTATAACAACAAAGTAAATATTTTAGTTAAATTTAGTTTCATTTCAACATGCTTGTTAGACAAAAACCCGTTTCAAAGTGAAGAGAAAATTAGTTGAAAATCATAATTAAGTGAACATAGAAGACTTTTGATACTAGGTGACTTGTGCGGTAACACAATTTTATGTTGTTGAGTCATAATATTTGTCATTTTATGTGGGATGCTTGTGATCATGATAAATGTTCGAGTTTTTCATAATATATCATTTAAGGAGATTTAAATGGGAGATAGGTTTTTGCACAAGGTGATTTGTTTTACATTAAGTGTTCATGTGAGTGGTAACACAATAATTTTATGTCGATAAGTCATTAATATTTGAAGTTTTGTGATAATATATCATGTAAGGTGATTTAGGTATGAAATAGAAGTATTGTTGCAATGTTGATAATGAAAGTTTATCGAGTGAGAGATGGCTATTTTATAAATCTAAAAGAAATATTTTAGTTAAATTTATCTTTGTTTTTGTAGCTTGGTTAGATAGAGACTTAGACAACCTATTCAAAGGGATGATAAAATCTCATAAAATTCATAATCAATTGAATGGAACATGAATAGAGTAATTTTATGGAAATGAGTCATTACTATTTTTTTATGTGCTGTGGAATTACACGTTAAAGTGGTGGAGTCCACTTCATCTTTAAAACATGCAATTTGGCTTTAAAAATCACATGTCGATATGAGCATGTTATACTTTGTACAATTGAATGGAAGATGAATAGAGTAATTTTATGGAAATGAGTCATTACTATTTTTTTATGTGCTGTGGAATTACACGTTAAAGTGGTGGAGTCCACTTCATCTTTAAAACATGCAATTTGGCTTTAAAAATCACATGTCGATATGAGCATGTTATACTTTGTACACTCAAACCTCATCTCCAACCCATACCCATCAATGTGCCTCTACACAACAATCCTTTTGTTATCAAATTCTTTACTCTTTGAGTTGACAACACAACTAACATATTACCAACTTAACGAGAATTTTGTTGAGTTCTCATTTTAAAGGCTCACATTTTTACCCCATTTTAAATATGGTGTTATCGGTAGCACTTCATCACTTTTTAAGTGATTTGATATTTTAAATTTTCTTCTCGATCCACAATGTTTCCACAATATTTTTTACAATGGTTAAAATTTACCCTCAAATCAAAAAGTAATGCTACTAGTAGCACCAACTTTTTTTCACTGAAATCATAACTTTTTTGGATTGAAATCATAACTTAATTGAAATTGTGCCTTCAAAAACCAAGCACTAATACTCCATAAACAACCTGCAATCTACTCAAATCATTGTTAGATTTTTTAAAATTATATTAAAAATCAATAAACCAAAGAATTTAAAACTGAAAAAAACTATGAAAAAAAATCCTTGAAATTAAAAAATTAAAAAGAAAAATTTATATAAAAAAAATTAAAAGAAAAACTAAAAAATTGAAAAACATTTATAAAAATCTAAGTTTAAATGGAAAAACATTAAAAAGATTAAAAACACAACAAAATTAAACATAAAACAAAAATACTACACTTAAATTAAAAAAATTAATTGAAAAAATAATTCAAAAATAACCTTAAATTACTGGTAAAATAAAAATCCAAATATAAAATTTCATTAGTACACATAATAAAAATAAACTTTAATTGCATATTTTATGTTTCAAATGACATTTTATTCCATTTTTGGGAAGCAAGCTATGTTTTTTTGGCATTTTACATTATTTCATTTTGATTGTTAGCTCATATAATTCTTTTAATTTTTGTTTTGTTTGTGTTTTAACCTTTAAAGTTTTTTCCATAAATTTGTTTGTTTTTTTATTTTTTAATTCTTGTTTCATTTTTTTAATTTTAATTTTATTTTTTTTTTTTTTTTTTTTTTTTTGAAATTTTAAGTTTGTTTTTATTTTTATTTTTTAATTTAAGTTTTGAATATATATTTTTTAAATGTGTTTTTTTTATTTAGAAAAAAAATATTTGCGAAAATTTTCCCCTTTCTATTTTTTTAATGTAAATTTTATGAAAAAATTGTAAATAAATTTTGAAGTGACTATTTGGGATTCAATGTTGGGTTGTTTATTTGCGTAGAGATCTGTTGTCAATGCCACAATTTCAATTAAATCGTAAAGAGATATAATTTCAATGTTTGGAAAAAAACATTTTGTTTTAGGTAGCTTCACTTTTTGATTTAGGTGTTAATTTTAATGTTTTTCTAAGTAGTGTTGGCTATAATTTATTAGAAAATTTCAAGTAATCCAACATTTGAGAACTTGTATTATAAATGGCTAGAGCCTCAGCTAATGGTTGAATTGAGACTGTGGATTTTAAGTAAAAGAATTTGGATTTCACATCTTTCCTTACTTGCAAGTTGCCTTAACTATAACTTGTAAAGGTATTTCAATTAATTATACACAAGTGTTTCTCCTCGCCCAAATAACAATAAATGGCAATGGTGATGCTTCAATGATAATGATGTTTAATTAAACTTGGTGCAA